>OZ023265.1:88669288-88921788 GCA_964006375.1 Tillus elongatus
AAAAACCATGTAGCATATTGCACCAAAATAGCTTTATTATTTGAAACAGTACAACAATTTTCATGAAAAAACTGGTCGGATTTTCCTGGCCAACGAACATATCAAAGCAATTTACACAAAAATTACTCTTGCCAAGATATAGATATTCACAAAAAGCTTTTTGACAGAAATCTAAAAAATGTTTCTTTCAACTATTCACGGAAATTTGAGTGGTGGAAGTGAAGTGGAAGTAAAGAAAACCATAAGAAAAAAATAATTATACTTTCATGTCACAAGCTGTCAGAATATGTCTGTCATTAGGAAGTTTCATTTAACATTTGTGAAAAAATGTACTGACTACTTATATATTATGAAAATGTAAACCTAGATAATCCTATAAAATTAATCATTTCTTACTTTTTTGTATCAAATGTTATTTATATTTAATTTTTTTTCAGAAAAGCGCCAAATAATCATCATCTGATCGGATGTTAGAATTAAAAAAAAACTAAAAATTTTCTTTTTTAAAGTGATCCCTACAAACAGACAAAAATAAATGCAACTAAAAAGTTATATGACTCTCTTAATAATAACACAAAATGTATGGGACTATTCCTTAATTTAAAAAAAGCATTCAATATAGTCTCACATGATTTACTATTGATAAAAGTGGAAAAAATTGGTATACGAGGTCTTGCTCACAACTTATTTAAATCATACCTTTATGATAGAAAATACAGATTCCGCAATAGGCCGACGTTATGAAAAATGCGCACTAACTTATGTAATAATAAACCTATATCCTTCATCAAATAATATTTAAGTAATTGCTGCTAAAAAAGCTTCAAGTGCTAGTTGTTTATAAATAATAAGTTTGGAAAAAGAAATGGGATGTTATTTTGAGTTATAAATGAGGTATTTCAGAAACGTAATATATTGAGTATTTTATGCTAATAAACTTACACTGAAATTTTATGTAGAATTAAAAAATTACATAATGTACCCGATGTTATTTTCGAATAATTAAGATGGTGTTAACTCGCTCACCATAAAGCTAATGTTTAAGAAAACACAAAATATTTTTGCTGATTTAAAAACGTGTAAAATTAAAAACTATCAATTTTCAACACCTTTGATTTACTAGTCTGTGAACAAGCACCCCATCTATGTAAATGCATCATTCCATTTTTAGTTTTTATGTCTTCTCTAATTTGTGTGAAATCAACTACTTTGACACTAATTGTATTAACAAACCTAAGACTTATTATTGCAAAAATATTCTGGATTTAGGAAAATGTTTTTTTACATCAGTCTTTTTCCGCGGCTATGGCCAATCATCAACGCCAGGGCGCAGTTTCACCTCACTATCCTGTACATTTTGCCGAATTACTTAATTTTTGTGAGGAAGATATGAATCTTTAACGTGCCCAACATTGCATGGTACATGGGACTGACATCTTAACGCCCGCACTTAAGGGCTGAACGTGCAGATGTTCAACTTGCTCAAACACGATGCCACAACCTCGGTTGATGTTAATTTACAGTATGTGCTGAAAAATAATTTGACATTTCTACTGATAATTGAACCTGGGTGCTTTGGGTCCAGAGGCACACATTCTTACCCCTTGGTCACAGAGGCTGCTATCTAGGTAAAATGTATTTTGTTAGATTTAAATCGTTCTTGCATTTTCGGGTCCATTTTTATGTATAAGGAATTGGTTTTTTATTTGGTAATATACTTACTGTATCTTAAATTCTTATCTTAATTAGGCGGCGATCAGTTTAGCTTCTAAGACATATAATAGTGAATTTTAACGTTTTTGAAAAGCATTCTTTATAACTTTATAACTGAAAAATGGTAAAACAGCTGGCTAATAAAATTGAAAGTGTCAAAATATATGACAGTATAGCTGGCCTATTTCCTTTACACGACATTTCACATAAGGTTTTTATTTCAGTAAATTACCTATAATCCAAGAAATCGCTATACTAGAGTCCGTCCACAAAATCATTTCAATATTATTACCTCGTATAGCTGACAATAAACATTAAATATTTCTGCAAACGGACTGCACACAATATTGCAGTTAATTTGTTTGGGTAATGTCAATTGTCAGTGACATATCACCACTCATATTAATTGTGTTAGTGGTAATCTTAGGTCGCCAAAATTTAAGCAACTTTGGGCGCAGAAGGTTCGTTATGGCAGTGAGTTTTCATAAAAATGTTTTTTAATAGCAAATATCTGTTTTTTTTTTTAAGAAAGCAGGCATCAAATTTGGTTACTAGTATAACCCATATATTAAAAACAATGTGCCATGTTTCATCAAAATAACTTTATTGTTTGAAAATGTACAAAAATTGAGCTGTTGAAATTTGAAGCATTTAATGAAAATTTGCTACCATAACGCACTTGCTGCGTCCCAAATTTCTTTTCTTACAAACATGCATTATATTTCGATGGAAAATGCAATAACATAAGGCGTGTTTGATTAAAAAGAAAAGAAAATGTGTATCACAAACGACTTATCAACGAATTATGGGCCACCTGTGATTGTAGAAATATTTTTTAAGATGTAGCTCAAGACACCCTATAATTAATGTATACAATTTTTTTTTCGTATCTTGTATAATAACGAATATATTGAGGTTTATTGATTTTTGCGAAAACTCGACAAAAATTATACACCATTAAATGATAAACTCCGTACTAAGACTACTGCCAAAGCATCAGAGAAAGGGTCTATTTGTAATGAATTTTTTGGAAATATTTTAGTAAAATGAAGGACAGTGATGGTTGAAGCTAGACTACAGGGTTTGCAAAACATTCTTATTGAAACATTTTCTTTCCATAGCCCGTAATAGTTTCAAGTTCTTTGCCTAAATGTAGCCAATTTTGACATTTTAAATCGCGACTTTGACGTTTTGAGGAAAACCTCAATTTATCTTTCTTTAAATGCCTCTAGCTTTTTGTCATTCAACTTAGAGAGCTAAATTTTGGTCGGTAATTTAGCTATAATGATATAAACCTGCGCGCCGATTTTGGTTGCCCTTACTATGATATTTCCGGAGATATATATTTTTTTCAAAGGAAACATAAAATTTTTCAGGACAACCTGTGCCGATTTTCCTGGCTAACGAACCTATCTAAGTCACTGACAAAAGGAAGGTATTCACCCAATTTAATCAAAATCAGCCCATTATTTTTTGAGTTATCGATGTGTTACACACACATACACACACACACACACACACACACACACATATATATATATATATATATATATATATATATATATATATATATATATATATATATATATATATATATATATATATAACCCCGGATATGTGTTCTAGAAGGCCTAATTAGCGCTCAAAATTCAAAAGTTGAGATCTCCTCAATAGTGATTTTTTTTTAAACAAAATTCACTAAAAACTGCAGATTTAATGTCTGAAATTATTCCAATTTTTCCTAGTCTAAAATTTAAGTACCTTTCGTAAATCTGTTGTCAGGCAGTTTCCCACAGAAAGTAAATCGTTTAAAGCCTTGGCATTAATTTTTTGCATACAGGCACTAGCATTAAAAAACACGTAGTGTTGTTGACTTGTCTAATAAACGGGTGAGTGTCGTTAATAAAACATATTGATCGCATCAGTACAGGGTCACTATACTTTTTATGCATAGTTTTTGATCATACCCTTGTTTATGTCTTGCCAGATATGGCCTCGTCATATTCCTGGAACTTTCTATTCTTTAAAAGTTTTTTCCTTAATGTCTACCGAATTTAGAGAATCAATATAGGCTTATTGGTGTAGGTACATGTTGTTTAGGAAATTTGTGAATAAATTCTTCACCGGGAACATTATTTTCATCCTTTAAACTGATTAACCGATCATTTTAAGTTTGCAGAATTTGGATATGTTTACATCAATTATTAAATCTTCCTTGGCTTGTAAATTAACACAGTTGTATCTCCTATCACAGCATATTGTTTATGTTATCCTCTGACTTACTTTTTATAACCATAATCTTTCACAAACATTATTAACAGAATGGGTATGTTATTAACACGTTTTAGTGAATTTTCTTTTAAAAAATTCACTAATAAGGAGATCCCGACTATAACTTTTTTGTATGTTGACCTACATAGCTAAATTTTGGTAGGTAATTTACCTATAGCGTGTACCAAATTTGGTTGCCCTTACTTTGTTATTTCCGGAGATAATTTTTTTTTTCGAAAGAAAACAAATAAATTTCCGGGAAAACCTAGGCCGATTTTCCTGGCTGACGAACTTATCCAAGCCACTTGCGAAAGCAAGGTATTCACCAAATTTTGCCAAAATCGGCCCATTATTTTTTGAGTTATCGATGTGACCCACACATATATATTGCGACGGCCACTTGGGGCGGCCGGGAGTTACTACTAGCTTTCCCTAACCTGGGGAATTTCGGGATGACTTCCGGGACACGGATTTCCTACGGGATCATGCTCGGACGCCGGCGTTTATAGGGTTGTTTTCTCAGAGAGTAAACACGCTCTCTCAGGATTCTTTTCCTCTCCCAAGTCACTGTCAACGGGTACACTAGCCCAGGGTAGGTTCCAGTGGAGACAGGGTCCTCCTAAGACAAAGTCCCCCGGGACTTCTGGTTCTGGTCTTTATTAAAGAGCTGGAGTTGAATTGTATTTGGGTGGATATTCTGGGGAGACTAAATGAAATATCGAGTAAATTAAAATAAAATTCTATTCTCTAATTATATACACACGGTGGTAACGGGGTCCTGTTACCAAGAAGCTTAGCAATAATGGGCGGCCAGAGGCAGAGGTGGTTATTTGGTTTTAAATTATTGTTACGCGCGGATTATACGGGGGCGGTAAAGCGGCAACGACGTTTAAGCGGTGCAGGGTGGTGGCAGGATAGTGGTTAATAGCGGGTGTTCCCAGGCGGGCATGCAACTTACGGGGTGCGTGGAACACCACATCGAGCTAAGCTAGCTGCGCACTAATTCGTATGGCAAAAACAAGCATTAGCCACGGCCCATCATTCGCACGCTATCTCCCGCACGCTCGGGGAACCTTGTTCGGCGCAGAAGAGGCCCACCCCTGTTCCCGGATTTACGCCCCTCCTGAACGGGGCCGCGGACGGGCCGGGACGTCAGGCCCGCCTAGCTGTTTCAATCTAGACCGGCGCAGTCCCCACTCTGTCCGAATCTACTCCAGCCAATGCAGTTCCCAACATCCAGAGCCGCCCGCTAGCGGAGACAGGGGAAGAACGGCCCTGCCCTCGAGAGGACAGGAAGCACTCATATACCGCCGATGCGGCCCACCCGAGCCAGACCTGGAGGCGGAAGACCACCGGGCTGCCTCAATCCAAGCCAACGCAATCGCTGCGCATGGACCGATGACAGACCAGGAATATCCCTACTCCGACTCCCTTATTCAGGATACTGGGGGCGGCTTCCCGGAGGGTCGTTTTTGACTGGAACGGAGAGTGCAATCACTCCAACCGTCCCGCTACACTATTCCTCCGCTCGGCCGCTTCCCCTGTGATCCCGGGGGAATCGGAGCCTCGGGACCCTGGCCCCCTAACCACCCAGACGAAGCCCGCGAGCACCGCCCCTGGCGATGATAGCGTGCAGCGGTTTTCAGCAGGCCCCGACTCACCGCCCGAAGGCACCCAGCGCTGCGACAGAGCGTTAAACAATTTTACCACAGGCTTGCTAAATAATATTCGACTGTCACGTACCTGGGCTTTCCTCGGCGGCGACGCTCACACGGCAAACTCTCCTGCGGTGCCCTGCACTGGCCTTGCTCTATGCTCCCTCCGTTAAGCTGATCTTTCACTCGGCGTATTCTACCACGGCTCCCTCACTGTCGACGTACTTGCTTTTCCACGGCGACACTCGTGTTACCGGCCGTCTCCGTTCTCTCCGGTTGATATTCTCGATCGCGGTGAGTATCCTTGCCCCCTCCTTACCAGGTATGTCGCTCGACAGCCGCATCTTGTTCCACTGCCAACGTACGCGAATCCTTCCTCTGTTGTAAATGGTATTTGCAGTTTATTACGCGGTTGCATTTACTGTTGCTGCATTTATTAATCGAGATAAATAATCCCTTCAAGATTAGTCACCCCGTGACACCTCCTCCTCACTTGCGGAAAAAAAACGAAGTTTTTTTTCTTATTGCGCGAACCCCGACTGCCCCTGGCTACCCATGTACAAAACGGCAAGGAGCGGACAACAGAGCCAGTGGGATCTCCCCTGTCCCACCTTCTGGCAACCGGACCCAGATAAAAATACATCCCGCATTCTAATAGATAAACAAAACCTCAAGTCCTTACACACTAATTCCATACCTGAGCTGTCTATGAAAAAAAACACACAAGATCCTAACTTCTAATAAATAAACAAACTTCAGGTCCTTACACACTAATTCAATACCTAAGCTATCTACGAAAACAAAAGATCCTAATTTCTAATAAATAAACAAAACTTCAGGTCCTTACACACTAAACTGAAACAAAACCATTTGCCAACTGGCCTAAATCAAACTGTCCTCACCTATAGTCCAGCTGTCTCTGCACCGTCGGGTGGCACTCCGTGGAAGTGTCTCACTCACTTGCGACCCGCACTACACTTACTGTCTGTAAGCCGGTCGTCGGATGCAGCCAGCGTTACCAAGGCGCTGCGCCGGCCGTGGTCCTCTCCTCATGCCGTGGCTCGTTGCGTTGGGAACCCCTGTGGTTCCTGTCTTCCCGTACTATGTCACATTGTGTCCCTACGTTAGTAACTCGTGGGACACACTGGGTAACCTTGGTGCTACTTCTCGTCCTCTGGACCGTCTGCGGTCCCTTCCGGTTCGGACACGGACACTCTCGGGACATAACGCCCACTGTTCGGCACTGGGAGCAGAACAGTTTAAAGGGCTTTTCACAACGGTAGCAGGTGTGTCCAGACTGTCCACACCTCCGGCACAACGTCCCGTTTCTAACTGGTAGGTCTCGGTTTCACGGGAGCGACTTACTCATGGCTCTCGGCGTCTGTAGGGGCATAAAACTTTTTCTGGTCTTTAATATGTATACACCGCAGCAGCTTTCCCTTGGTGTCGCGAAGGTCGTAGACCACCGGGGACACCACTTTGACTATCGTATAGGGGCCGGAATATTTCGCCCCTAGTTTTGCAACGAAGCCACTAGTACCTGAGGATAACGTGTGTTCTCGGCGTAGCACCTGTTCACCGACTTTGCAGCGCCATTCCCTACGGCGCATATTATAGTGGTGACTATGTTGGGTGAACGCTCTGGACAGATTCAGTCGCACCAGCTCGCACGTTTCTCGAAGCTTCTGTAAACGGTCATGGCGGTCTTCGATTTCTTCCGGCGTCGCTTCTTGGTCTTCTAGCTGACCTTCGGCTCGGGTTTGCTGCTCGGCATGTACGGCTTTCGGTACGGTCAATTCGCGACCGAAGTTCAGGAATGCTGGGGTGAATCCGGTCGATTCCTGTTTGGCCGTGTTGATGCCGAAGCCCAGTTCAGGCAGCCTTTCGTCCCATTGTCGCTGATCATGCTCGCAAAACTGTGCGATCTTGGTTTTGAGGGTGCGGTTGGCCCTTTCCACCGCATTGGCCTGAGGAGTATACACTGGGGTTAATCTCTGGGTTATTCCTAACTCATTTAGCCAAGCTTTATGTTCATGAGACACGAATTGTTTGCCGTTATCGGAAATCAGGGTCTTCGGGCAGCCAAACTTGGTGATTATCATTTCAAATAAGGCTTTGTTGACAGCGGGGGTGGTGGCCTTTCTCACCGGCCGACATTCCACCCATTTTGTGAAGCGGTCTTGGGCGACAATGGCAAAATTGTGCCCCTTTTTGGACCGCGGCAGAGGGCCTACCAAATCTACGCAGACGGTTTCCCACAGTGCTTTGTTCGAGGAGGGTTGCACATTTTCCCCGGGGTCTGTTGTTGGGAGACTTTGAATCTCTGGCAGCGGTTACATTGCCTAGCGACCTCTCGAAACATCCCTGGCCAGTAGTAATGGCCGGCTATCCGGGCAATGGTTTTGGAAATACCCAAATGCCCGGCGGTGGGTTCGTCGTGGTATTCCCGTAGAATTCTTCTACGTACGTTCTTAGGGATGCACAACTTCCAGGGTTCGCTCAGCTCGGGCTCGCTTAAGTTAGATGCGTACCAAAAGTGTCGGTATAACCTCCCCCCTCTGATGGAATAATCAGGGAATGCTTCTGGGTTCTTTTCCACCTCGATCAATTTATGCCTGTACCAAGAACAGCTGGTTTCCTCCTCCGTGAAGCAGATATTTTCTTCTGCGGGCTCTTCGTAGGTTTCCACCGGCGCACGGGAGAGAGCATCGGCTACCCGGTTTAGCGCTCCTCGTCTGTATTTTATCGTGAAGTCATACTGTTACAGAAAGACACTCCACCTGGCTACCCGTCTTGTTGGGGTCTTAATGGTTTGCAACCACCGAAGGGATTGGTGGTCCGTCAACACTGTGAAATGGTACCCTTCCAGGTAGGGGCGCATTTTCTCAATCCCCCATACTACGGCTAGGCACTCTTTTTCTGTCACGGAGTAATTTCTCTCAGCTGGGCCAATCGTTCGGCTTGCATAGGCTATGACTTTTTCGGCCCCGTCGATGTTCTGAGTCAGCGCTATGCCTAGGCCATTATCACTGGCGTCAGTCTGCAAGACTAATTCCTTCGAAAAATCAGGACATGTCAATATGGGCGTCTCCGTGAGCAGCCTCTTCAGTTCCTGAAAAGCCTGTTCTTGTTCTTCACCCCAATTCCAACGGTTCTTCTTCTTTAGTAGCTTAGTCAAGGGTGTCACCACCTGCGAGAACTGCGGAATGAAGCGGCGATACCAGGAGGCGACTCCCAAGAATCTGCGGACATCCCTTATGTTTCGCGGAGTCGGCATGGCCTTTATGACTTCTACTTTTTCGGGGTCCGTGCTGATGCCATCAGCCATGACCACATGTCCAAGATATTTCAGTGATTTCCGGCAGAAGTGACATTTTCCGGGTTCAGCTGTAAATTACTCTGTCTCAGCCTTCGGAACACTTCCTTCAGGTTCTCCAGGTGTTCCTCAAAGGTCTCGCCCATCACAATCACGTCGTCCAAGTAGGCAAAGGCGTGCGGTTCCATATCGGGCCTATTATGGTATCTAACAGGCGCTGGAATGTCGCTGGAGCCGAGTGATTTCCGAAAGGCATAACCTTAAACTGGTAAAACCCCCTCCCTGGGACGGTAAAGGCGGTAATTGGCTTACTGGGCGGTGTCAGGGGAATTTGCCAGTACCCCTGTTTCAAATCCAGGCTGCTTATGTATTTGGCCCTACGAAGTTTATCTAGTATGCCGGAAATATAGGGCAGCGGGTAGGCGTCCTTGACGAAAACCTTGTTGACTTCCCTGAAGTCTACACAGAAGCGGTATTTTCCGTCCTTTTCCTAACCATCACTACGGGCGAACTCCACGGACTGCTAGAGGGTTCTATGATCCCTTCTTCTAACATTCGGTCAACCTCGTCATTAATTACCTGTTGCATTTTCGGATTTTGTGGGCGGTATCGCTGTTTAATCGGTTCTTTCTTTGACAGGCGGATGTGATGTTGCACCCGGTCCGTAGGGCCAGATATTCGATCAAAATACCTAAGTTCCTTTTTCAAAAATCCAGCTAGGCGATGCTGTTCTTGTGTTGTTAATTCCCCCAAGATCTTTGTCTCCATAGTCTGTATTGGAACGGCTGCTCCTCGAGCTAGGTTCTGGAGGTCTGCAAATCTATGTGAAAGTCATACTTGCCCAAAATATCCATCCCCAATACGATGTCTACCGGGAGGTGGGGCAAATATAATAGGTCGCCCTGTATCTTCTTGTTACCCATTATTAACTGTGTCACATACATTTGTTGCATGGGTACTAGCCTTCCATCTGCGATGCGGGTGTTTACTGTTGGTAAAGGAACGATTCGTAGGTCGTTCGCGTCAATTCCCTCAAGTGCGTGCTTGCTTAGAAAAGAACGGGTCGCTCCTGTATCTAACAGGGCACTGAAATCTTTCCGTCCTATCCTTGTCTTAATCAGGGGTCTATTGTCCGTTCTAGTAGGTCGGTCAATGGCCGAGGTGTCGCTGTGGTGGAACTGTTGGAGCCTCAGCCCTCCACAGCTCTCGTTTAGTTTCCCGGGCATTTGCAATCCCGGGATAAAATTCCCGCTTTGCCACAGCGTGAGCAAAATAGTCGTGGAGCTCTCTGGCATTGGCTTCGCATGTGCCCTGTCTCCCCACAATTCCAGCAGGTTGCACGCGTTACAGCGAAACGAACCTGCTTACCAGCCTCCGAGCAGTCAACTGTAGGCGAAGCTGGGGGTGTGGGGCGGTTCTTAGGGGTGGAAGTGAGATTCCCTCCTTCTTGTCTCTCCGGAGGAGGCTTGTTAGGCTTCGGTGAACTTCCCTTTGTATCTTTCAACTCCTTCAGCAGCGACTCGATGGCCTTTGTCTTTGCAATAAACGTACGTATATCCGGTACGTCACAGTTCCAAAGCATTTGGCGGAACTCCGGACGTAGGTTCCTTTGTAACCAGGTCAGTTCTTGTTGCCTGGTGATGTCTCCATCTCTGCGGATGAGTGTCTCTATATCCGTGATGTAGGTGAACACGGGTTCCTCAGCCCTATGCAGCCGACGACTTATTTCAGCCTCCAAACCTTCAAAGTAATTCGCCGGAAAGTAAAAGCGTTTGAAATCTTCCACAAAGTCTTCCCACGATGCCCAGTACGCTCGGTTATTTCGGTACCACAACAGCGCTTGGTCCTCCAGGATTTGTGGCAGTACGGGTAGAAGGTGGTCCGGCGATACATTAAAGTGCAACCGAACTTCTTCTAGACGTTCTAAGAATGCCACGGGATCGGATTTTCCCCGGAAATGTAAGTTCCATGCGAACACGTTAGGGGGCTCTGGTCGTCGAAACGTCGAAGCCGTACTGACCGGCGGCATCGGCGGTGTCGGCGGCGGGGGGAATGGCTTTTGCGCAGGCGGTGTCAGGTGCTCCAGTAAATTTCCCGCTGGCGGTGACGATGGCGGCGGTAACACGGTATTGCTAGGCGGCGGAGTTGCCTCGGTATGTGGCTGTGCCCCATCTCGCAAAAAGTCAATTAGTTGTTTCCTCATCTCCTCAACGGTAGCCTGCGGTCGCAGACTAAACTTCTGCAGCTCTGTTTCTAATTCGGGTTTCCTAAGCCGGTATACCCATCCTACCCGACCATCAAATATGCCTTGGTCGGGTTTCTCTTTATGATCAGACTCGACGGCCTTATCCGCTTTCAGGTCTGACATTTTCTCGCTTAAATAACGAAGGTGTAAAGCGGAAAGGCAGTGATGCGATGCTGTCAGAGGTATCAAAGTAGTATCAGGTTGTCGTTATTCGGGTCGGTCACGGTAGTTTCCTTTCAATAGTGGCGTAACGGCAATAGTAAATAATAATAAAAAAATACAAACACAGCTCAAACAATTCGGTAAATACGGTAAAATAAAAAATTATCTACTGTTCTAAACTAAAACAAACAAAGCAAAGATCTAAACCTGGAATTAAATTTGTTGATAGGAAAAAAAGCGTGTTACATAGCGGTAAAAATTCACCAAGCGTTATCTAAAGCAGTGTTAGCTATTAGTTCTAAAAAAAAAAACTTATAAAGTTCAAAAGCTGCCACAAGGAATTCTACCAGTGTATAAACAAAGCAATTTAATTATCGAGGTTCTACAAAGTAATGATAATACGGCGATGACTGTCGTAGATAATAATACTAAAACGAATGTGTAAACTCTGCCTCTGTTCTAAATAAAATAAAACGGATTATTAAAGGTATTATATCTTATCTTGTTTCTAAAAATTACTTATCGCATTTCATATTAAATTATATGCATTAAAATTCACAAATTTTAAAATATGTACAGCTCCTCGATAACTTCACTTTTCTCTAATTTAACTTAAATATAGCGGGTTGATTAGGCTATCATATCTTATCAAGGATACCTAAAATTTTCTCTCGTATTTCATACCAAATTATATACACTAAAATTTTCAAGTTCTGAAATATTTACAACTTCTCCATATATCCACCTTTCTTTAATTTAAAATGACTTAGGTCCCATGCTCGGGGCTTCCATTTGCGACGGCCACTTGGGGCGGCCGGGAGTTACTACCAGCTTTCCCTAACCTGGGGAATTTTGGGATGACTTCCGGGACACGGCTTTCCTACGGGATCATGCTCGGACGCCAGCGTTTATAGGGTTGTTTTCTCAGAGAGTAAACACGCTCTCTCAGGATTCTTTTCCTCTCCCAAGTCACTGTCAACGGGTACACTAGCCAAGGGTAGGTTCCAGTGGAGACAGGGTCCTCCTAAGACAAAGTCCCCCGGGACTTCTGGTTCTGGTCTTTATTAAAGAGCTGGAGTTGAATTGTATTTGGGTGGATATTCTGGGGAGACTAAATGAAATATCGAGTAAATTAAATTAAAATTCTATTCTCTAATTATATACACACGGTAGTAACGGGGTCCTGTTACCAAGAAGCTTAGCAATAATGGGCGGCCAGAGGCAGAGGTGGTTATTTGGTTTTAAATTATTGTTACGCGCGGATTATACGGGGGCGGTAAAGCGGCAACGACGTTTAAGCGGTGCAGGGTGGTGGCAGGATAGTGGTTAATAGCGGGTGTTCCCAGGCGGGCATGCAACTTACGGGGTGCGTGGAACACCACATCGAGCTAAGCTAGCTGCGCACTAATTCGTATGGCACAAACAAGCATTAGCCACGGCCCATCATTCGCACGCTATCTCCCGCACGCTCGGGGAACCTTGTTCGGCGCAGAAGAGGCCCACCCCTGTTCCCGGATTTACGCCCCTCCTGAACGGGGCCGCGGACGGGCCGGGACGTGAGGCCCGCCTAGCTGTTTCAATCTAGACCGGCGCAGTCGCCGCTCTGTCCGAATCTACTCCAGCCAATGCAGTTCCCAACATCCAGAGCCGCCCGCTAGCGGAGACAGGGGAAGAACGGCCCTGCCCTCGAGAGGACAGGAAGCATTCATATACCGCCGATGCGGCCCACCCGAGCCAGACCTGGAGGCGGAAGACCACCGGGCTGCCTCAATCCAAGCCAACGCAATCGCTGCGCATGGACCGATGACAGACCAGGAATATCCCTACTCCGACTCCCTTATTCAGGATACTGGGGGCGGCTTCCCGGAGGGTCGTTTTTGACTGGAACGGAGAGTGCAATCACTCCAACCGTCCCGATACACTATTCCTCCGCTCGGCCGTTTCCCCTGTGATCCCGGGGGAATCGGAGCCACGGGACCGTGGCCCCCTAACCACCCAGACGAAGCCCGCGAGCACCGCCCCTGGCGATGATAGCGTGCAGCGGTTTTCAGCAGGCCCCGACTCACCGCCCGAAGGCACCCAGCGCTGCGACAGAGCGTTAAACAATTTTACCACAGGCTTGCTAAATAATATTCGACTGTCACGTACCTGGGGCTTTCCTCGGCGGCGACGCTCACACGGCAAACTCTCCTGCGGTGCCCTGCACTGGCCTTGCTATATGCTCCCTCCGTTAAGCTGATCTTTCACTCGGCGTATTCTACCACGGCTCCCTCACTGTCGACGTACTTGCTTTTCCACGGCGACACTCGTATTACCGGCCGTCTCCGTTCTCTCCGGTTGATATTCTCGATCGCGGTGAGTATCCTTGCCCCCTCCTTACCACGTATGTCGCTCGACAGCCGCATCTTGTTCCACTGCCAACGTACGCGAATCCTTCCTCTGTTGTAAATGGTATTTGCAGTTTATTACGCGGTTGCATTTACTGTTGCTGCATTTATTAATCGAGATAAATAATCCCTTCAAGATTAGTCACCCTGTGACAATATATATATATATATATATATATATATATATATATATATATATATATATATATATATATATATATATATATATATATATATATATATATATATATATATATAGGGTGGCGCGCTGAAAACAAAACAGACGGATTTCGTCCAGAGAATTTTTTTTTTAAGAAAAGCTGAAACACATCAATTTTAATATTGAGGGGGACACGTTCTCAACTTTGTCACATCAACCCCTTAAGGGTGGCCATAACAAACCTTATATTTTAAATAGGGAACATGGGTCGAGTGTTACATCATTTGAAAGCTCTTTCTTTTCTGAATTCAGCACACTAATTTTTTTGGAAGTTTTATCAACTCGTTTAAAAATTATTCACAGTTGGAGTTGCAAGAACGTATTTCATTCATTGTGATAAGAAATACACTAATTAGTCAATTTTTCGTTAAAAAAACTAAAAAACAAAACCAAATGTTCAAAAATGTTTATTCAGTTAAGTAAGTGTTCAAATTGTTGATCACCAGCTTCCATACAAAAGTACAAATTTTGTCCAAAACGAGCTGACATTCTGGAGCATTTGTGGAGTTATTAGACAGCATTCTTCAACAATGCGTCGTGTAATTCTTTCAGAGACTCCGGTTGTGTTGCGTAAATTCTACTCTTTAAATGGCCCCATCTAGGCCGGTGATCTAGGAGGCCACTCAATAGCACCTCTACGTCCAATCCATTGTCCTGGAAACTCTCTGTTCAAAAACTCCCTAACACGTTCTGAAAAAGCTCCATCTTGTTGAAACACTAATTGATTTTCTTGAAAGCGATCATCATTTTCAACAATGCCAATTTGTAGAGGGTAAACGATATCTTCTAGTAACTCCAAATACGTTTCGCCACTCAAATTGCCATCAAGAAAAATTGGTCCGATTAAATGGTGTCTAAAAATGCCAGTCCAGACATTCTGTGGAGTTTGAGTGTGGACTTCGTGAAAATTTCTTGGATTATTATCTGCCCAATAACGACAATTATGACGATTGATTGTAGAGTTTAATAAAAACGTACACTCGCCTGAAAAACAGATATTGAACAGAAAGTTCCCGTTATCAGCTATTCGTGCAGTCATAACTTCATTATACCCCAGCCGCAGATCAAAATCATCTTCATTCAGTTGTTGTACAAGATGAATTTTATACGGGTGAAATTTATGATGCTTCAATATTCGCTGAATAGTTTTTCTTTTGATGTTTGAAACAGTGGCCAATTTTCTCGTGCTCAAAGTTGGGTCTGCAGCAATTTGTCCTAAAACATCAATCTCAGTAGTCTCATTTCTAACCGGAAATTCAAGTTCAGGATCCCGTTTTTTGTTGGCTACTGAACCAATTTGTCGAAACTTTGCAACTAACTCCAAAATGTATTTTCTGTTAACATGTCTGTTCGGATGTCGTTCATTAAACAAATTTGCGGTACGGTTGGCACAGTCATCGTTTTTGAAAAAAAGAGTAATGATTTTAAGTCTTTCTTCTACAGAATACACCATTGTGAAATTAATTTTCGGTAGTACTATCAAGTATCAAACCAACCGAAAAACTGAAATAATAAACCGCTTTTCTCTCATTCCGATAAGAAATGTTCTGATTACAAACCAACAAAACATTGACTATCAGCACATTTTTTATCGGAATGAGTGAAGTGCGTTTTTTGCATCTTCAACTGTGAATAATTTTTAAACGAGTTGATAAAACTTCCAAATAAATTTGTGTGCTGAATTTAGAAAAAAAAAAGAGCTTTCAAATGATGTAACACTCGACCCATGTTCGCTATTTAAAATATAAGGGTTGTTATCACCACCCTTAAGGGGTTGATGTGACAAAGTTGAGTTTTATGTCAAAACATGCCCCCCTCAATATTAAAATTGACGCGTTTCAGCGTTTCTTAAAAAAAAATTTCTCTGGATGCAAATCGGTCTGTTTTGTTTTCAATGTGCCACCCCATATATATATATATATATATATATATATATATATATATATATATATATATATATATATATATATATATAATATCATATAAAAATCGAAACTGACCCCGGATATGTGTTCTAGGGGGCCTAATAAGCACTCATTTAGAAAAAAAATTTCAAAATTCAAAAGGCGGGATCTCCTCATTAGTGAATTTTTTTTTAATTCACTAATAAATTGGGATTTTCCTCAAAACGTCAAAGCCGCGATTTAAAACGTTAAAATTGGCAACATTTAGGCAAAGAACTTGAATCTGATACGGGGTATGGAAAAAAATGCCTCAAGAAGAATGTTTTACAAACCCTGAAGTCTTAGTTTCCACAGTCATTGTCCTTCATTTAACTAAAATCCTCTCAGAAAATTCATTTCAAACAGACCCTTTCTCTGATGCTTGGCCGTAGTCTTAGCTATTATAATTTTTGTCGAATTTTCGTTAAAAATCAATAAAGCTCAATATATCCATTATCATACATGATATGAAAAAAAAATGTATACATGAATTATAGGGTGTATAGAGCTACATCTTAAAAAATTATTTCTACAATCACAAGCTGGACCATAAGTCGTTGGTGATAAAAAATTTCTTTTTTAGTGAATTTTCTTTAAAAATATTCACTAATGAGGAGATCCCCACTTTTGAATTTTGAAAAAAATTCTTCAAATGAGCGCTAATTAGTCCCCCTAGAACACATATCCGGGATCAATTTCGATGCATGCGTGCGTGTGTGCGTGCGTGTGTGTGTGTGTGTGTGTGTGTGTGTGTGTGTGTGTGTGTGTGTCACAATGAAAACTCAAAAAATAATTGGCCGATTTTGACAAAGTTTGGTGAATACCTTCCTTTTGAAAGTGGCTTGGATAAGTTCGTTAGCCAGGAAAATCGGCCTAGGAAATAACAAAGTAAGAGCAACCAAATTTGATACATCGTTTTATATCGCTATAGGTAAAATACCTACAAAGATTTTGCGTTGTAGGTCAAAAGACAAAAAAGAGTTATGGGCATTTAAAGAAAAATAAATTGGGGTCTTCCTCAAAACGTCAAAGTGACAATTTAAACTGTCAAATTTCGCAACATTTAGGCAAAGAACTTGAATCTAATACGAGCTACGGAAAGATAATGTCTCAAGAAGAATGTTTTACAAACCCTGAAGTCTTAGTTTCAACCATCATTGTCCTTCATTTTACTAAAATGTTTCCAGAAAATTCATTTTAAATAGACCCTTTCTCTGATGCTTGGCAGTAGTCTTAGCTATAGAGTTTATCGTTTAATGGTATATAACTATTGTCGAATTTTCGTAAAACATCAACAAAGCTCAATATATCCGTTATTCTACAAGATATGAAAAAAATTGTATACATTAATTAAAGGGTGTCTTGAGCTACATATTTCTACAATCACAGAGTGGCCAATAAGTCGTTGGTGATACAAATAAAAATTTTTAGTCAAAAATGCCTTATGTTTTTGCATTTTCCATCGAAATATAATGCATGTTTGTAAGTAAAGAGAATATGGACGCAGCAAGTGCGTTATGGTAGCGAATTTTGATTAAATGCTTCATATTTGAAAAGCTCAATTTGCTATTAACCTATAAGGTTGACTAAAAATGGATTTTGTCGGTTACACTTTAGGTTTACTTTCGGAAATTGTTGTACGCTTTCAAACAATAAAGTTTTTTTGAAACATGGCACATTGTTTCTACTATATTGGTTATACTGGTAATCAAATTTGACAAATTCGATGCCTGCTTTCTTAAAAAAAAACACATATATTTGCTATTAAAAACATTTTAATGAAAATTCACTACCATAACGTACTTGCTGCGTCCACACTTTTTTAATAACTCGTTTTCTTGTCTGTCTGTCTGTTCGGTACAAATTTTGCATTCTATTTTAAACCAGCTTCCCGATGAGCTAGAGACTTAAAACTTTAAAGTCATTTAACAGTTTTCAATAGGTTTCAGATTGAATAATTAAGTGTGTAAGAAATACAGAAACACAAGATTAAAAATCAGAAAATGCTTGTTTTAATATATATTTTTAATATACGACGTTTTTAAAACGGACTAAAACGTATAAAATAGTTTCTTTTCGCCCCATACAGATTTATATACCCCATACATAGATTCCTAACCCCATACAGATTATTGGATGCAATCTTTCTTGTAAAGTAATCCAATCTCGAATCCGTCATCGGGTTTTCTTGTAGACTTCTAACATTGTTTTCACACCTCATACCTTCTTTTGTTTTTACTAATTTCTCTAGAATCCTAATAGCAAACCAATCTGTACTAAACTAGTCCTTTACCAATTGATTCAGATATCCATATTATTCTTTGTTACATAAGTGATAAATACAGTTTGCACCATTTGGTGAAATGACATTTACTTTACCATAACTACTTTACCATAAAAACTGGCCCGCTGCGTTCCATCTCAATAGATCTTCTTGATTTTATTAAATGACTTTGGTCTGGCCCAATTAAGATAGTTGACTGTTATTCATAACATGATAAAACTTCATGAAACCATCTTATGTCAGTTTGCTCATTTAAAACAAGGTACTTGCTGTCGTGTATGTGTTTTTTTAATTCCAAAGTTTCAAAAAAATGAAGTTTGCGCTGATTACAAAAATGTTGTTTTCTTGCGCAATTTCACTGTGGGCTTATGTAGCAAAAAAAATGCATATGAAGATGGGGATAGCAATTAAGATGTTCTTCAAACGAATTATTTTTTGGCATTTGCAATCAATGTGCCGAAATCATAAAATCGAACCAGCTATTGTATAATACGACATAAAAAATATTTTTTGTCACCCTTTGCAAAAGTGAAAAAAATGCGTTTAAACATCGAGACGGCAATTAAGCTGTTTTCCCAATACGTATTATTTTTTCGCATTTGCAGTTAATGTCCCAAAATCATAGAAAAAAAATATATGACTAAGGCCCTAATGTATGATACACCATGCAAATTATTTTTTGTCACGCTTTGCAAAAGTGAAAAAGAAAATGAATTTTAACATCGGGTTAGCTATCACCACGTTTTCGAAATATGTATTATTCTTTGACATTTGCAGCCAATGTTCCAAAATCATAAAAACAAAAGTTTTTTACCAAGACCCTAGTGTATTATAAAATCTGAAAATTATTTTTTGTCACCCTTTGCAAAAGTGAAAATATGCATATGAAAATCGGTATAGCAATTGAGTCGTTTCCTCAATATGTATTATTTTTTGCCATCTGTAATCAATGTGCCAAAATCATAAAAACAGAAAACTACTACCAAGGCCCTAATGTATAAGAACTCATGCAAATTAGTTTTCGTCACCCCCTTTGCAAAAGTGAAACAAATGAATTTTAACATCGGGTTAGGTCAGGTTTTTCAAATATCGAAATTAATACCAAGGCCGTAGGGCTTTATTAAAAAACCTGAATATTTTTTTCTTGCCCTTCGCAATAGTAAAACAAATGCTTGTGAATTGTAAATAACATAATGTGTGTTTGTATTCCCATATTTGTGGAATCTTGTGTATGCTTGAAACTTTGAAGTGTCGTCATTTTTGAATTGTGGATTCTTACACTCCGAGGCCACAATTTTATTTTCGCAAAACAAATTAATTCCCGAATATTATGCTCTCTTTCTCGTCGCTTTACAACCAGCTTGCAGCTACCTTTGGAATTGCAGAGTTGGAGAGCCGTTGTGGACTGAAACTAATATGAAGGTTTTGTCTTAAAATCATTCATAGATTAATTTCTTGAAGTTTGTGCACCATACTTAACACCATATATATATATATATATATATATATATATATATATATATATATATATATATATATATATATATATATATATATATATGTATATATATATATATATATATATATATATATATATATATATATATATATATATATATATATATATATATATATATAGAGCTGTGCGAACCCATGTTTTGTTCGAACCGAACTATGAACGAACCTAAGCAAATACGTTGTCTCGAACTTCGAACCTCTGAAATAGTATGTCTAAGGTTCACAGTCGAACTTCCAACTTTCAGAAATTCAAAATCGAACATCGAAGTACCCAAAATTTTTCAGTGTTCATATATCATTCCTTAAATACAAAATTTAGGAATATTGTAACATTTACAGAAAAGAAGGGTTCGACAAATTTGCAGGTTGATTGGGTGAAAATGCCTTCCGGTGCTGATCATTGTGGAGATGGGTCAACGTTAAATCAAAAACACAAAATATTTTAAACTTTTTTAGATTTCTAGATCTATAGATAAGCTCAATTATAAATATGTTGTTTGATATTGGCTAGGCAGTTTTAGCAAACATATTGAGAGAGTTCAAAGTGAGCATGATAGGTATAAAATAACCACTTACAAGTTTGAACTGTCTCATGATTATGAATATTTAACTGTTTTGGCTCACTGTGCAATAAAGCATGTTGAAACCAGTGTTTTCCAAAGACAATCTACAACTATCCTCAAATTCTAAAAATTTACATTACCGATCGCCTGCGAACACCGCCATCATAATGTTGTTACTGAAATAGGTGTTGGGAGGCTAGGATATACAAAAAATAATAATTCTGTGATTGCTAAATGGCTCCGTCGTGTCTCAATGTGTCCCATCTACTGTCAAAAATATGCATGAGTGAAATCTTCTGAAATTACGCTATCGACTCAATGAGACTGATAACGAGTTTAAAGCGCCGCTACCGAGTTAAAGAGGCGGCAACTTCGCTACCTTTGGCAACATTTAACGCCTGTAAAGTGAAATTTCGAAGTATTTTTGAACAACGAACTTCGAACTATTTTGAAGAATTACATATTTCGAACTTCGAACTACTTCAACATCGCTTGTGCGAACATATTTTCGAACCGAAGGTTCGGTTCGAGTTCGGGTTCGGTTCGGAATTTCGAAGCTTCGCACCCCTCTAATATATATATATATTTGACATTGTCTAAGATTGATGTTTTCGCTTATAACCGCACTCTGAATACCTTTAAATCATCGTATGTGTAGTCTAAGATTTGGCTTAGCAGTATCGATGGTCCAGTGGTAAGAACGTGTGCCTCTAGACCCAAAGTTTCTGGCTTCGATTTCCAGCAGAAGCGTCAAATTATTTTTCAGAACCTACATACTGTAAATTAAGATCGATCTAGGTTGTGACATTGTGTTTGAGCTAGTTGAATGTCTGCACGTTTCGCTCTTTGGAGGTGGCGTTAAGTGGTCAGTCCCGTGTACCATGCAATGTTGAGCACGTTATATATCCCTACCCAGGAAGGGGAGGGGCCAGGAAAATGCCCGGGATAGTTTCTTGAAGTTGTATTGCTTAAATTGATGTCCATACTTCTTTCTTTAGACGTAGTTAATACCATTGCTTCATAGAACCTGCCATCTGACCACATAACCGCAGTACTTTGTTTCCTTTTGTTTTTACTATTATGTTTTGTAAGACATACAAAGTAAATAGTATCACTAAAATGTAAGAGACGTAACATTCTGCTGAAAAAAAACTCATTTTTACTTATACTTAAAAAAAACTTTAAACGTGTAACGATTTGTTTATAGTATAATAGATGAATCATCGGTAAACTGAGACAGCAGAACCAGTGTAAACATAATAGAAAACAATTAGTAGATAAAAATAAAAAACTGACCCCCCATGGCATAGTATTAACTGAGAAGCAGTAAAGACAATGCTAAACGAGGTTAGGAAAGACAGTTACTTGGAAAACTATTTTTGCTAAGCGAATTAGAAGACCAAACAAATAAATGTACGTCATTATATCAGGGTATTGCGACTCTTGTGCTTTCCATGACGTAATAGTGCAACAGAAAATTAGGTGAATTTCAGTTAAATTATTTACAGAAAATGCATAGTAACGGACATACTGTTATCTCAATGATTATAGTCTAAATTAGTTTTTAGCTGATCATATTTATATACTGTCATATATTTTAACACTTTCAATTTTATTAGCTAGATGTTTTACTATTTTTTAGTTATAAAGTTATAAAGAATGCTTTTCAAAAACGTTAAAATTTACCATTCTATGCCTTAGAAACTAAACTGATCGCCGCCTAATTAAGATAGGAATTTAAGATAGAGTAAGTATATTACCAAACAAAAAATGGACACGAAAGTGCAAGAACAATTTAAATGTAACAAAATACATTTTACCTAGTTAGCAACAATTTTCATTAGCTTTTGCGACGGAGCTGGTAATTTTTCATCGTCGCATTCTAAGTTATGGCATCTTAGTTTCACACATCACCAGAATCCTCATATTTATGGCATCCACGATACACATAGTTGGAAAACCAATATTTGTGACAGCGATGCCATATTTGAAATATTGTTGTTACTCCAACTGTATGGAGGGTAAGCTATATACACATATTTACACATATAATAACTAGTAATAGGCAAGTTGTGCGGGGTGTTTGGGGCTTACAAAATTAAAATTTACATATCTGAGCTTCTCTAATTATGTAAATTAAAACTTTTTTTTTAAATAAAAAATATACACATATATACATATATGCTCGTAATTTATACAAACGTTAGTAGGTTTACCTTATTTAACTATAGGAAAGACAGGGACACAATTCTTCAAGCACAGGGGCCAATCAGGGCTACTTTTTGTCATGACAGTACAAGACGTGGCCGCTGTAAGATGGGTTTGACACAAGGTGAAACATGAGGAATGCTTGTTGAAACTAATCTAATTTACAAGTCTCGTGAGTTATATCGGATCTCTATCGACACTGAATCCTAGAAATATAGACTAAATTTAATTAAACTAAACTATATCAAAGTATGACTAAGCCTGATCTGGTGTGCTTTAATGTGTCAATGTGACTGTGAGTAGCTTAAGTGTTTGGATACAGTTTTATAAAGAAATATCTGCCTGTTGTAGAAACTTGACTAATATTCTATATATGGTGATATTTTCCTGGATTAACAATGTTACGATGTTTGTTGGGAACTCTACGCCAGCGTTCTTTAGATTTTTAAATAACGGGTACATTGAACACTTATTGTATTTCGGTAAATCTGTCGTGACAAGAAATGCTTCTGCCACCGGTGGCCTGTTTTTCTTTTCCCAATATCTATTACATAAGCAGCTGGCACCTAGCTGCTGCAGCACTCGCTCTGGTTTTGTGAAACATTCTTAGTTTTATTACCAACTACCAGTAAGTTGCATGGAATGTTTAGTGGGGGTTTTTGAGCTTCTACTAGGATGGCATGACTTGGAGATGATTGCATTGCGTTGATACATAATATGATGGCCTTGTACTGAATTCTGTCCAGTTTTTTGAGGTTGGAGTTTGAAGCAGATCTGTAAATAAAGCATCCATAATCAAGTAGAGTCCGTATGTATGCCCTGTAGAACATTAAAGATAATTTTGTCTCGACGCCCCATTTTGTGTTTACAACCATTCTTAAAGAATTTATTCCTTTGTCGCATTTGGATATAATGTGTTGGATGTGTTTTGACCAAAGTATTTTTTGGTCCAAGGTGATGCCCAGGTACCTATAGCTGTCAACTATTTGGATTTCATAGTCGTTTATCTTGTGTACCGAAGGGGTCTGCAGTCTGTACCGAGTAAAAACCATTATTGCTGACTTTTCCAAGCTTATATCGAGATCGTGATTACTCAACCACCTATTTAGTGTTTGCATATCAGGATCTATACATTCTATGCATTTTTCGTATGAATTGTGAGTAACGCAAATGCAGATGTCATCGGCATATTGAAGGTATGTGATTTCCCTACTCAAAATGTTATGTAAACTATGTGTGTATATATTAAATAACATTGGGCTTAAAATGGACCCTTGCGGTAATCCATTGTGTATTGTCCTTGGTCCATATAGTTTGTTGTTTTCGTCTTTTAAGTATATCTTTCTGTTTAAGTACAGTTTGGTTAAATTATCTGCAATATTATCTGGGATTCCAAAGGCCTCCATTTCATTTTTTAGTGTGTTCAAATTGACTGAGTCGTAGGCACCTGTTGGGTCCACGAATAAACATATTAAATAGGTATTTTCGGAAAATGTAGATTGAATATCTGTGACCAAATGAGATATGGCATCCAGTGTTCACTTTCCTCTTCTAAAGTCGTACTGATTAGGAGGCATCTTAAGTTTACTTTTGCAGTACCATTCAAGTCTAGTTTTAATTAATCGTTCATATATTTTTAAAATACAAGTTATTAATGAGATTGGTCGATAGGATGATAAAATGGTTTTTGATTTTGCTAGTTTCAGTAGCATGCAAATCACTATTACTTTAATTTGGTTAGGGCAAGTGCCATGTATCCACCACTCGTTTGATATCTGGAGCAAGTATTTTTTTGTCTGAGCTCTGGATTTACTTATCATATTGTATGTTATCTTGTCAAAGCCAGGTGTGGATTGACGAGGGTTTCTTATGGCTATCTCTAGTTCATTAAGCAGAAAAGGACGCTCTACCTCTTCGTTTCGTAGACGTTGCCTCGACAAGACAGTTTCTTCGGGTACTGTAGGTGGCGCCTATTTATTTAACATTTCTTCTATTAGGCTTTCTATAAGACAACTTTTAGGTGACAGACTTTTTTTTCCTATCGTTTCTTTAGCGAACCTCCAGATTTCTGTCAGGGGTGTGCTTCTGTTTATGGAGTTAATAAACGATATCCAAGATCCTCTGCCTTTTTGTCGAAAAGTTCGTCTACATAGAGCTTCGGCTTTCTTGTAATTTATGAAGTTATCAGTATTTCCTGCTATCTTATATTCGCGCAGCATTTCTTTTCTTATCTGGAGAACTCTGTCACATTCTGAATCCCACCAGCAAGGTTGCTTTTGTTGAATATGATTTGTTCTAACAGTTTTCGTCAACTTGATGCTTGATTCAGCAGCTTTATCGACAGTGTTTAAGAAGAATTGAAATTTGTCTTGCGTTGTTTCACAGAGTGGTTGAGATTCTGACTCTAAATCTAGACTCTCCTGAAACGCATTCCAGTCAGCCCATTTAGTGTAAGAATACATTTTTGAGTTTGAACTATGATATATGCTGAGGATATATATAGGGTAATAGTCTGAGCCCAATCTATCCTGCAAAACGTTCCATTCAAATGTGTTCGCCAGACCTGGTGTAACAAGTGTCATATCAACGCATGAGGGCGGCTGGAATGGCCCCGCAACCGTTGTTGAGCTACTGATATTTAAAACAACAAAGTCTACGTTATCTATGGCTTCCGCCAGTCTATTGCCAGCTATATTATTGCTATGGGACCCCCAAAGGCTGCAGTGTCCGTTACAGTCGCGTCCCACTATGGTTTGTTGGTTTGAGAATTGATTAAGGATATTGCTCCATTCTCTTACTGTAATATTTTTGTCTGGCGGTCTGTATATAGTTACTAAATTTAGTTTTAAGCTTTCCAAGTAAACCCCACACATCTCTACCTTGCCATTGGCATTATAATCTATGCTAAGCTGAGACCAAATGAAGTCAGTGGACAATAGAATTGCGACTCCTCCACCTTTCCCCGATGCTCAGTCCTGTTGGACCACCGTGTAACCGGGAAAGTTCAAGCTGTTTGTCGGTTTAAGCCATGTTTCGCTTAAGAGCTCTTAGTCTGTAAACAATGTATTAAACTATTTTTGTTTGCTAATATCGATCTGCAATTCCACTGTAAGAGCGTAAATGTTACTAAGAAGACTCGTCATCACTGTAATTGAAGGCGTCAGATATAAGTGAAAATAATGATTTTTTAAAATCCAATGTTTTTTTCCCTCAGGGCTCGTCCGCGGCCTTGCCGCCCCGATAGCACTGCAACCTTTGGTTGATTGTGCATGCCCTTAGTCTTACTCCACCCATTCCAAAATCACTGTGCCTTGAACTAGTCTGCACAGCAATTGGTAGGGTGAAGTTTTATATTGCTCTGTCTCCGGTCTAGACCGACCATAGATCAGTTGTCTTTTGCGGTCCAGAGCTTTACACTTGCACAAGATGTGCTGGGCTGATTCCTCCCCCTCGCCGCAGAGGCTGCATGTGAGGTCCCCCTCGAACCGCCCCATTTTATGCAGGTGTTTCTTGACGGCCATCTGTCCCGTCAAGAGACCTGTTATGTTTCTGAGCTGTCCTCTGCTAAGATTTAGCAGCTCCACAGCTCTCTTTAAACTGAGTTCGTCAGTTATTGACTTCCCATGTCTGAGCCCTGGACAGTCTTCCCAGTACACCTTCTGTTGGTTTCTGACCCAGGACTTAATGGCTACCCTGGCAGTGCTCTTTGTTACGCCCAGAGCCATCTGGTCTCATAAATGGTTCTGCTGACCCTCTTCGCAAGACTGTCAGCTTCTTCACTGCCTTTGACACCTGAGTGACCCGGCACCCAGATGAGGGTGACCTCATTCTGCCCAGTCAGGTCGCTCCTCTTGTCTCGGCACTAACTCACCAGCCAGGAATTTTCCCGTGGGTTACTTAGGGCCTTAAGGGCTGCCTGGCTGTTTGTGGCTATGAGGCTCCGTTTGTTGGTATATCCCTTCCTCTTGTTCTCCCGCACACAGTGCAGGATGGGGTACATTTCGGCCTGAAAGACCATTGCATGGCCTCCGAAGGAAATACTATGACTTACCCTCGGTCCTTCCGAATAAACACGTGCCCCCACCCACGCTCCTCGCCGGATCCGTCCGTGAACCAGACGAGCGCGTCCCGTGGTATGCCCGGCGTCTCCTCCCGCCATGCCTCGTGGTCGGGAATTTCCACTGTAAAGTTGTTTTCCCTGCAGATTCGCGGGCTCGCGAAGTCTGACCTCATTTCAAGCATGGGCTCCTTCACGATCTCCTGAATTTTGCAGTGGCCCCTGAAGCCTGGTTGATCTTCAGTCTATCATTGCAGGCAGGCTAGTCTGTATAGTCCTAGTCTGGCCTCCCCCATAATAACTAAGTGTAGGGGGGGCAGATCCAGCAACACCTCCATGGCGGCTGTTGGGGTTGAAGACATGGCCCCTGTGATGCCTGTAGGCCATCAGACCAGTGCCCACGTTTTTTCCATATAGCCGCTTAGTGACAGCTAAGGTTATGACTGTTTTACGCAGTATTTTTCCAATGTGACCATTCCAGGTCTAATACTACCCCAAGATATGTTACCTCCCTGGCCATTGGAATGCTCCTACCATATAGAGTGAGAGTTATGTGGCTCTCACTTCCTCCTCCTTGTAAATGGCACGACGGTTGCTTTCTAGCGGCTCACCCCGAGCCCTTGACCAAACGTCCACCCTTCCACCACTTTCTGTGCTGTCTGCAGGCGCTCACACACTGACTGTGTAACTTTTCCTCGGATTATAATGACAATGTCGTCCGTATAGCCCTGTACCTCATACCCCCCTCCCGAGAGCCTCCCCAGCAGGCCGTCCACGACTAGGCACTAGAGCAAGGGAGATAGAACGCTCCCCTGCGAACACCCTGCCGCGACCTCCGCCAGCAGATCCCTCCCGCGAGTGAGGTGAACACCGCCTTGCCCCTGAGCATGGAACCGATCCACGTGCAGCAGGTCTCCTCTATTCCACGCTCCCTGCCAGCTGCCAGAACCGATCTGAATGAGGTGTTGCTGAAGACCCCCTCTATGTCTAGGAAGGCCCCCAGCGCCACCTCCCTGTTCTCCAGCGTATTCTCCAGTTTCAGCACCAGTTGGTGCAGTGCTGTTTCTGTTGAGAATCCTACTCTGTATGCATATTGTCCGCAGTGTAGGGGATATGCTTCCAGTACACCGCCCCTAATGTGCCGGTCGAGCAGTTTTTCCACTGCTTTTAGTAAGAATGGCATGAGACTTATTGGCCTCAGGGACTTTGCCTGGTCTGTTGGACGCCCAGGTTTAGAAATAATTACAAGCCTGGCCATACTCCATGCCCTTGGAATGTACCCCAGAGCCAAGCTGGCCCTCATAATGAGGGTAAGCGCCGGCGCCAGTATATCTATCCCCTGTTGGAGCATGATGGGCATTATTCCATCAAATCCCGGCGATTTGTATGGCTTAAAGCTGTTAATGGCCCATCTGATTTTGCTCCAAGTAACCACCTCTTTAGCGACTGTACAGTCTACTCTAGATGCTCGCCTATAAGGCGCCTCTATTTCTAAGTGTTCCCAGTCCGGAGGTGATTGGTTTATTATGTTACAGCCGGGGAAGTGCGCCTGGAGTAAAATTTCCATCGTTTCCTCCCCCGAGCTTGTAAAGCCTCCTGTGGATGTTGTAAGGCAGCCTATGTTGGTCTGAGTGCCCTTGGACAGAGTCTTGTGTAGTCGAGCACTCTCGACAGTGAGTGGCAGTTGGCGTTATAGGCCGAGGTGATTGCATCTCGCAATTGGCCTGCCGCAATCTCGAGATCTATTGAATTGTCTATGGCACTTTTAACCCCCCGCAGTTCCACTGCTAGGTCTGACCTGTAGGCTTCTGAGTCTGCCTTGCAGGGGTGCCGGTACCATACCGTTTGTCTTTCGACTTTGGTGATTTCAAACCGGTTATATCTGTGGTCTGAGCTACTCATTTCCCCAGACACAGCCCAGCTCCTAACAAAGTCACCCAGAAACTGGGTGGAAACTGTTATATCTAAAACTTCCTCACGCTGTTTTGTGACGAAGGTCGGTTTATTACCTCTATTCAATATGTCTAAATTAAATTTCATAAAGAATTGTAAAAGTGCCTAACCCCTAGAGTTTGTGTCTGAGCTACCCCACAACTCATGGTGCGCGTTCGCATCCATGCCGATAATGGTCTTCCATCCATCTGCTCTGCTACCTAATTCGTTGGGTGGAGGAGGGTCCGTGCTGTCCCCTGGCAGATAGGCTGACGCGACAGTAATGTCCCTCGGCCCATCCGCTCCTCCACATCGGTTTTTGATCGTTGCCAGGTCCCTGAAACAGAAATTCATTAAAGGCAGGAACTCTATCCCTTCCCTGACAAAAATGTAGGCCCCCGGGTTCTCGCTGGATCTGCTGTAGATGAGCTTTCCAGCAGCTCCGCCGAGTCCCTTGATCTCTCCTTTATAGGAGTACGGTTCCTGGGTGAGGGCCACATCTGTGTTCCTCAGAGCCATCAGTAGCCGTGGCTGCCCTACTGTGTTGGAGGTTGACCTGAAGCAACCTAAGTCCCATTAACACGTAGTTGCTTCCCCAGTGGGCGGAAGCTAACGCTTCCCAGGCCCCAGAATGCTTTGAATGACGTTCCTTCAAGGGCTCTGTAAGACGCCTGGTCGATTGAGAAGGCAAGAGTCTGTCCTTTCTCCTTTTCTGGATCTTCAGTCTACTGATCGCCGTCTCCTGCGGGACGGTGTCAGGGATCCGTACGAGGACCTTGCGTCTCTTTGGGAGTTCCTTGGGCTGGACGGCTGTCAAGTCCGCCCCCTCCCAAATCTGACCGAGGCCCCAGCCAGTCTGCGCCGGTGTTCTGGCCCTGGCCCTTTTGGGGCGTCTGTCTGTAGTAGGCGTGCTAGAGCCAGAGCGCGGCGTCTTCTGACTCGCACTCCCCTCTTGCGCCTTTACAGGCGCCATGGCCCTTTTGGGACGTCTGTCTGTAGTAGGCGTGCTAGAGTCCGAGCGCGTCCTCTTCTGACTCGCACTCCCCTCTTGCGCCTTTACAGGTTTCTCGACCGTCCACGTCCCGGTCGCCATTTTCTGCGCACTCCGGAACTTCTTTCTTTGCGCCCCGGAAAGACGCTTGGACTGCCGGGGCAGTCCCTCTACCACTACAGTAGGGTTCTCAGTGATGGAGGGGCCGCCAGAGTCCGCGGACCTCGCCGCCCTCCGGTGGGACGCAGCCTTCAGCTTGGGTGTCGGGGACAGGTCTGTGGCCGAAGCTACCCCCTGATCCCCCGTATCTACGTCGGTCGTGAGACCTCCAGAGTTTGCTGCCGCCCCCTGGCTCGTCTCGGTTTCCGGAATAGACTCAAGGCACAAGTCTGTAGCCGGAGCCACTCCTCGAGCCTCATTGGTTGTGGTTTTATATGTATTTATGATCTTCATGATGGGGGAAATACTGTCTACACCATCAGAACCCCCTGTGTGGTGCAAGGCGGGCTACTCTGGAGGGTTGCCCGGTACTCCAGAGGTTCGTTCACGACACCATCGCCCTGGTGCCATCCATCCCTAGGCACGGGTCACGTGACACCGTGGATTGGGGGAGTTTAGTTCGACCTCCTTGTCTAGATCCGTCATGTTTAGTTATTAGCAGCGTCATCTCGTGCAGGATGTGGCTTTTCACCGCGCATGACGGTCTCGGGGAAAGCTTAATCGAAAGTTTATGTTGTTGTTTCCACTTCCTCAGCTTGCCCCCTGGAGTCCTTTGGCCAGCGACTCCTTGACCCCAAAATCCAATGTTCCTAATGTTGTTATCTTTTTTAAGTTGTGTTACTAACTGTGATACAACTAAATTTATTTTTTCAATTATTTTTTCTTTATAGCTAATAAATTCTTCTATATGAGGGTTTCGTAATATTGTTGTTCTATTTGTATTTATACGTAATAATGGGGGAGGTTCAACTTTTTCTGGTGAATTACAAGCTTTTCGCTTTTCTGGCGTTGACTGACTGTAAGAATGTTTGTGAGTTTTAGCTGTATGTGCAAAGTTAAAAGTACCATTTGGTGTTGGCCTATGCTGTGTGCCTGGAGTATTGAGTTCCGGGAAATTTGTCAAATTTGACAATATATCGAACCTGTTGTTAGTCGCTATTTTTGAATAGGATGGGTTATTTTCGACTAACTCGGCTTCTTTGAATGAAATGTTTTTGGTTGCCCTTATCTGTTTAATATTTTTTTGTTTTTATACATTGGGCAAATTCTGAGTGCTAGAATGTTCGTTAGATTTACAATAAACACAACATTTTTCTTTGTCACATAAAGATAGTTCATCGTTTTCCCCGCATTTCCTACATCTAACCTCTTTATTTTTACACTGATTAGCTACATGGCCGTACCTGAGACACTTAAAACATTGAATCACTGGGTGTATGTATGGTTCTACTAGAAAGTTTACTGACTTTATTTTTATATTTGTCGGTAATGAAGAACTCATAAAAGTCAAAATAACTATTTGACGTTTAACCAACTTGGATGTTCCGTCATCTAGAATAATATTTTTAAATAATCGCTTGACTTCAACTACTTCCTGTTCAAATTTAATTGCATTCAGTATATATTCGTCTTCAAAAAACGTGTCAACCATTTTAATTACACAAATTTTATGATTGAAAAACTTAGGTATATAGGCAATTAGACCATTATCTTTAATGAGTTTGTTTTCCACTAATTGATTAGCGGCCAGATATGACTAAAATGACTTTGACTTTATTTAAACCTACTGGTTTAATATCTTCAATATTTTGTTTAAACATTTCGTTCGGGGAGAGGTAGAAACCGACACGAATCGGAAACAATCTACCCAAATTTTTGGTTCTATGTTGAACAAATACAATATAAGGTCCCGCATCTGACTGTTTATATTTATTATTGAGGTCGATTTATTTAAAAAATTTATTTTCACCATCGTTGGAAGTTAATGATAATGTCTTATCACTTACCGATACTATGTCCATTGATGTTTCGTTGACTCCACCGGGATCTGGTGGTTCATTCATACTTTCTCGGATAAGATTTACCTTTTTACTAGAACACCTGATGTATGTTACAACTTATTGCAACACACAACACCTCACCTTGTGATTAATTATAAGACAACAAATTTTTTGAATGATTTCTCAAATAAACACACTAGTTTTTAAAGAATAAAAAACAGCACTTTACACTGCATGTTGACTGCTCGAGCGTCTCAGCTCGAATCCTGTAAAATTCAATGTTTTCGTTTATGTACAAGGTACGAGAAAAAATTGTATACGTTAATTATAGGGTGTTTTGAGCTGCATTTTGTAAAATTATTTTAATAATCACAAGGTGGGCCATAAGTCGTTGGTGATACACACTTCCTTTTTTTAATAGAACACCCCTATTTATTCATTTATGCATTTTTGCATTTTCCATTCAATTATAATGCATGTTTGTAAGGACAAAAAATTGATATCGTTCATCGATTTTGTTATTCCAGTTGTTTTGTAATTTTTCACGTTTTTGTCACATTTGCACACACATATCACAAATTGTGATACGGCGGTTTTACCAATAGATAGCGGAGCCTCATGGAAATGACACATTCAGAGAGCTTTTTGTTTGTATTACTCGTCGATAAAATCGAGCTGCTGTATACAGGCACTCTCAGATAGGGGCTGAATTTGAAACGTTTTTGCAGAAATTTTGTTTGTGTTTCCATAGAAATATATTTTTTAAGATTTTTGTGAAATGTTGGTACTTAAAAATAAATGTTTAGTATGTTATTGTAAAAAAAGTTGTAGAATTTTTGTGCAAAATATAACATAGTGTAACATTACTGAGGGCAATTTCGGCAAAAAAAGGTGAATGTTTGTAAAAGAAATGTTTGCAAATTTTCATTAAAAAAAAATTCCCCAACATCAAAGTGGAAAATAAGGAAATTTCCATACTTTAAACTTAATGTAGTACAGTAGTATATGACAAGCAAAGCAGTGCCATATATGACTACTGTATGCATAACCTTTCACACCATATTTGATGTAGTCCAACAGAGAGAAAATATTTAAATGACAGTTGAGTTAGATCTGGGTAGTGGAATAATAATAATTAAACATGGCGCAATCAGTAAAAGTAGACTAGTTAAAGATTGAAACGATATTATATGAGTATGATTTATTAGACACAGAAAAGTTCAAAAAACCGTAAAAGTTAAATATGGATATAAAAGGTCGAACACAGATGTCAGGTCAGGTCAGCTCGGACAACATGGCTGAAAATTGAAAAGTATGGCTACTAAAATTTCGTAACTATTTAAAAGCTGCTTAATTAGTAAGGAAAAGTCTGGACGCAGCAAGTGCGTTATAGTAGTGAATTTTCACAGAAATGATCTGGCACCAAATTTTTTTTAACTTCTCTTTTCTTGTAACGGAAATCTGAATTTTAGTATATAGTTTTTTATATCATAAACCTACGTGCTAAAATTGGTTCCATAATTATATATATATATATATATATATATATATATATATATATATATATATATATATATATATATATATTGTGCTGGGAAATTACACAATATAAACTAGTCGTACATGAGATCGTAAATAAACTTCACTACAAACCAAAAAGGAAAACCTTTACGGTAAATTAAGTTGATGACGTTAAATTCCGATTATGTGGTTAAACCAAATAAATGCTCAGTCATAGGTATATTGGGGGTTGTCTGTGCAATATTAGTAAAACTGAACCACAGGTCAGCAGTAAGTGCAATACTTACAGTTAACACGTGATGTATATACGCTTTTTGTAAATTATGTCCATCCCCATATCATTCGACATTTTTCTTCACACTAAAACATAAATAAAAACAACAATAATAAACAAACATGTTCTCTATTATTGTTAGTCAGTGCTAGTTAAGTGAACAAGGATAGCTATAAAAAGCCATGGTTCGTTAAAATGATCAATAAAATAAAAAAATTATAACCTTAACAATTTTGGAATATTATGTCAGTAAAGAGGTTAAATAAGCCACATATCTAAATGTATGTGTGTAGCTTAAAGCTTAAACATGTCAGTTAAACCAAAGAATTATGCTCAAAAAGATATTTACCTACTGTGGCGTTGGTTCCAACCGCAGTGTTTCCGTCAACACTACTCTATGTTTCTGCATAAATACTCTTGACAGTTAAACGTTGCGTTATGTTATGCGACAGCCAGCTGTCAAGAACTACAACATATAAGAGACACCAGGCGATCTATCTCTTTGCTCTCTACCAACCGCTACAGTGAACACACCTCCTCCACGCTCGGTCAGTTATCTGCCATGTACTCGTGTACTGTTGTAATTGTTATTATATCATAAAGTGTATTATAGTTAAGTGTATCATATAGTTTATTCAGTTAGTGAAGTAATAAAGTTATATTAAATGTTTACGTATGGATTTAATATCAACAAGTTCAATTAACATCCATATTGGTGACCCTGTGCCGCAAGCCGAAGATGCCGAGCCTGATGTTCCAGCCGACGTCGCCTAACTTCCACGCACGTGCTCATGCCCACAGAAAACAAATATCTAAACAGGTCAGTCCCTTCTAATTTAAAAATTATCTGATTTTTTTCACAATGGCCGAAGATTCTTCAAGCAGCAATATCATGGCAAGGGTTGCAATAAAATTACCTCCTATATGGAGACGTAACGTGAAAATCTGGCAGATGCAGGTTGACGCCCAGTTCGATTTATCGCAGATCAGTTCTGAAAAGACAAAATTCAGTCATGTACTCGCTATACTCGATCCTGATGTCGCAGAGTCAATTTCAGATTTTTTAACCCAACCATTATCATCAACCCCCTATTCAGATCTAATGAAACGTCTTTTATTAGAAATTGAAGAGTCCGAAAGTCGCAAAATAAATAAACTTTCAACAGAATTAGAATTAGGCGACAGAAAACCATCGCAACTTTTACGCGAAATGAAGTTTTTAGCCGGTAGTCAGATTGGAGAGGATTTCCTTAAAATTTTATTTCTACAACGTTTACCAGTCAATGTTCGTTCAATTTTGGCTTTGAGCAATGATACTCTAGAAAATTTGTCGGTTACAGCAGACAAAATCGTGGAATTTTCCGGAGATAAATACAACGTGGCTGAAATTCAGTCACGCGAGCCCGACAAGCTAGCCAAGTTAGAAGCGCAATTAGAGAAGCTAACAGCATCAGTCAACGAATTGCGAACGCGTTCCCGATCTACCTCCCGAGAAAGACCCAAGCTTTCTCGAAATTCCATAACTGCAAATTCCTCAACCTTCACGTGTTGGTATAATGAACGATTTGGCAACAAGGCCAAACGTTGCATCCAACCTTGCAATTTTAAAGCAAAACATGTGTCGGAAAACTAATAAGGCACTCCCTCCACGCGGCAGGAGACGAGAGCCACCGAACACGCCGCCTTTTTATTTTTGATAGACGCTCCAATATGAAATTTCTAATCGACTCTGGAGCGGATATTTCAGTTATTCCACCCACTCACGACCAACGGAAATTTCAATCGAAACGTACCTTGTATGCTGCAAAAGGGGCCCCTATTCATACCTATGGCGAACAACTATTAGATTTGGATCTAGGTTTACGCCGTAGGTTCTGCTGGCCCTTCACACTTGCCGATATCAAGCAACCAATTATAGGCGCTGATTTTCTAGCAGAGTTTGCTTTACTTGTGGATATGAAACATAGACGTTTAATCGATACAAAGACAAACCTCTCTAAGACCGGTGCTAACCCACCACCAGGAATTAATTCTAAAATTCATCTCGTAGACCCGACACACCAAGTACTTCAATTTGCTACAACAATTTCCTGACCTTTTTAAGAAAACTTCTTCTAGCAACCTTCCAGAGGTTGAGTTCTTCCATACTATAAGTATGGAAGGACCACCTGTCACTGCAAAAGCTAGAAGATTGCCCCCAGAAAAGCTAGCTCAAGCAAAGCTAGAATTCCAGCACATGATAAACTTGGGAATTTGTAGACCCTCCAAAAGTACATGGTCAAGCCCCCTCCACATGATGCAAAAAAAGGATGGCTCATGGAGACCATGTGGGGATTACCGAGCACTAAACGCTAAAACAATCCCAGACAAATATCCCATTCCAAATTTGCAGGATTTTAATGCCCAGTTAGAAGGCAAACGTATTTTTTCAAAATTAGATATCATTCGCGCTTTCCATCACATCCCAGTAGCACCTCAAGATATTCCCAAAACAGCAGTCATAACTCCATTTGGGTTATTCGAATTTGTTAAAACCCCATTTGGCCTTCGTAATTCAGCACAAACATTTCAAAGATATTTACATTCAATTTTAAGACATCTTGACTTTGCCTACTCCTATCTTGACGATATTCTCGTTGCATCAGCCTCTGAAAAAGAATATCAAGAGCATCAAGCAAAACTTTTTCAGACACTTCAAGACAACGGCATCCGTATCAATTCATCTAAATGTGAATTCGGAGTGGCCGAAATTTCATTTTTAGGTTTTCATGTAAATAAATCTGGATTATTTCCACTTCCTAACGCATCAAAGCTATTACCGACCTACCTCTTCCCGATACCATTGAAAAACTCAGAAGATTTCTAGGTCTCATAAATTTCTACCGTCGTTCTCTTCCACGTGCTGCGGAAATTCAGCAACCACTATTCGACCTCTGCCAGAATCACAAAAAACGCGACAAACGTAAAATCGAGTGGACTCCTCAGACTCGAGAAGCATTCGAACGTTTGAAAGAGGCACTAAAAAACGCTACACTAATAGCTCATCCGTCTTCTTCGCTACCACTGATTCTCCATGTCGATGCTTCTGATTATGCCGTAGGTGCTTCCCTCCAACAACTACGTGATCAAACACTAGAACCCATAGGTTTCTACTCTAAAAAGCTTACTTCAGCCCAAAAATCTTACAGCACCTACGATCGCGAACTTCTAGCTGCTTATCAGGCAGTTAAATACTTTAGATATACCCTAGAAGGTCACCATTTATACGGACCACAAACCTCTGAGATACGCTTTTGAACAACACATCGATAAAGCATCTCCAAGGCAACTACGACATTTAGACTTCCTAGGTCAATTTACCACAGACATTCGCTACATACCAGGTCCTACAAACATTCCCGCAGACTATTGTTCTCGCATTGAAACAATTTCACTTTCTTCCACTGTGTCACTACAAGAAATTGCGCAAGCTCAGTCATCTTGTGAGGAACTCAAACACCTTCTGCAGTCTTAATCTTCCTCATACAAATTTCAAAACATGCCTCTTGACAACGGATTGAATCTTATTTGCGATTCTTCTTCAAAGAAACTTCGCCCATTCATTCCGCTCAAATTTCGCCGAAAGATTTTCGATTCTATCCACAATTTATCTCACCCAGGCATATCAGCTTCAGTCGATCTGGGCCAGGATAGATTTTGTTGGCCCAAATTGAAACGCGATGTATCTCTTTGGTCTAAAACTTGCATTCCCTGCCAGAAAGTCAAGATATGGAGACACACTTCCAGTGCCATTGGACAATACACCCCAGCCATGAGAAGATTCTCGCATATAAATGTTGACATTGTGGGACCATTACCACCATCACAAGGTCAACGCTATCTGTTAACAATAATAGACAGATTTTCTCGATGGCCCGAAGCAATTCCATTGTCAGATATTACAGCAGAAACAGTAGCGAACACTATTTTATCATGCTGGATCTCTCGTTTCGGTGTTCCGCAATACATCACCACAGACAGAGGTAAACAATTCGATTGCCACCTTTTCACACACCTCACTAAAACACTATGTGCAGACGACATCAAGACCACAGCTTACCACCCAGCAGCAAATGGTGTAATCGAGAGATGGCATAGAGTTCTGAAACAGGCCTTGAAAGCTCATATGGACGAAAACTGGGTCGCTAAATTGCCAATTGTGTTACTAGGACTCAGATCGTACATAATTCCAGAATATCGCTCAACACCCGCTGAAATAGTCTACATAGAATCAATCAAACTTCCCACCGACTTTTTCAACAGCACACAAGCTCATGATGTTCCACCACTTATATCTCAGCTGAAAGAAGATATAAGGAAACTTCGACCAGTACCTTTTAAACATCATACTGCAAAAAAGGTATTTGTCCATCCTAAACTTATGGAAGCTCCTTTTGTTTTTGTTCGCATTGATATTCCGCGAAAAACCCTCGAACCAGTTTATGACGGCCCCTTTGAAGTGTTATCTAGAACTGACAAAGTCTTCACAATCAAGAAATCACACGGAGAAGAGACAATTTATGTTGACCGTCTTAAACCCGCATTCATTCTTTGTGATAACGAACAGACAACTTTCCAGCCTCAGAGACATCCTAGTGAAACTGAAAGTGACAGTGAAAGTCCAATACCTAGTGAAACTGAAAGTGACAGTGAAGTTCCCGTTCCCGTTCAAACTACACGCCATGGACGTAGAGTTCGATTTCCACGAAGATACTTGAACTAATAGCGTTGCCACTGAGAGGGGAGTATGTGGCGGTGGTTCCGACCGCAGTGTTCCCGTCAACACTACTCTATGTTTCTGCATAAATACTCTTGACAGTTAAACGTTGCGTTACGTTATGCGACAGCCAGCTGTCAAGAACTACAACATATAAGAGACACCAGGCAATCTCTCTCTCTGCTCTCTACCAACCGCTACAGTGAACACACCTCCTCCACGCTCGGTCAGTTATCTGCTTTGTACTCGTGTACTGTTGTAATTGTTATTATATCATAAAGTGTATTATAGTTAAGTGTATCATATAGTTTATTCAGTTAGTGAAGTAATAAAGTTATATTAAATGTTTACGTATGGATTTAATATCAACAAGTGCAATTAACATCCATACCTACCTATAAGTTAGAATAAAATATTATGAAAAAGACTGTGTATATTATATAGGAATGTGTGTTTTTTTTTATAACGAAAGGACTGAGGTTATTAAAGACAAAAGTGGTTATGTTGAGAGACTTTAAATCAAGATTACAGCATTTAAAAGTGTTTTCATTTGAATTTATTATTAATTGTATATATAGAATTAGTAGGGTTATGCCAAATGTCATATTAGGCATGTTAATTTAATAAGATTTGAACTTACCGGGCTTTCCAAATGCACACCTGTCAAAAGCTAATAATTAATTCAAGACAGATTGCTATGAAACAGGAAAAAGGGTTCAAGATTAATTTTCCAGGACTTCTGACTTCCGCTTGAATAAGAGGAGGTTGTTTTTGTTAGAACGCGGCAATCATGTGTCAGTTTCTCCTCCAAAAGGAAAAGCAATATTTTCAAAATATTTGTCTGTAATGTTCATGCTCGTTGTTTTGTCACTTTTAAATTCAAATGTCGCGCGCTACACTGACATAGAGTAAGTGTTACTAATGGTTTCCGCCAGAAGACCAGAGAGGGGGAAGAAGAATGAGAGAAGGGAGAGAAGCTTGCATCCCTCTGCCACTTGTTTTTGAGTCCTTGAAGAGGCAAGAGGTCTCGAGAAAGCGAATTGTTTTCAACCCCTTGAAGAGACACGAGGTCTCTAAATATCCATTTTGTTTGTAAGTCCTTTGGGAGACACGAGGTCCCTAGAGGTGTTGTGTGTGAATACAGAAAAACGAAGCTTATGTTCCTGCATTATTGGAGAATAAAGGTAGGTAACTTTGCTTATTGTCAGTGCCCTATTTGTTCTGTTTTTTTTTGTTATTCATTATAAAATAAATACACGTGGTATTTACATTTGGCCCATCGACCGGATTTTTATAGTTGTTTTGTTTTGTTATTAGTTGATACAGTCCATTTTTTGAAGTAATTTTACTTGTTTCCTTTAGTCTAGTAAATTTGTAATTGTTTATTGCCGTGTTGAGTCATTTAATTTCAAGGTGACGTTATTGCTTGTATATAACTAGGTACATACTCGAATTGCATATTGTTGAAATCACGTTTGCATATTGTTTAAATCGCGTTTAGGAATTTTTTTGCGTTGAACAATGGAGTTGATTCAGCTAAAAAATAAGCGCGAAAGCATTTATAGACGAGTAGAAGCCATATTGCACGTGGCTCAACAGGTCAAAATAGACGCAGTAGGGGATTTAGATAGGTTGAATAGATTTGAGGTTCGTTTTGAGGCGTTGAATGAGTTGGTCAATCTATTTGATTCATTGCATTTGGACATCGTGTCGGTAGTTGATCGATCAGAGTTGGAGAGCGAGCATGAAATGCAGAACAAATTCGATGAACTGCAATACTCTATAAAAACTATCTATCGAGAACTGAGAGGTTATGCAAATAAAGCCGCTGAGAATCAAGCTCGATCCGTTTTTCACGGTAGTTCGAAATCGAGTCGAGCATCGAGTAAGTCGCGGTGTTCTGTCAAATCATCGAACGCTCGATCTCTCAGTGAAAAGGAAGTAACGAACGCAAACGCGATTATGTCAACTTCAAATTTAAACAGACATTTGAGGTTACCGAAAATCGAAATGCCAAAATTCGATGGAAATTGGAAAAACTGGCCAACCTTTTATGATCTGTTTAAAACAATGATTCATGAGAACGAATCATTGTCAGATATTGAAAAGTTCCAATATTTGAGTGCTTCGTTAGTGAAGGATGCAGCTGGCCTAATCAAGAATTTACCGCTAACGGGAAGCAATTATGGGATTGCATTCAAGTCTCTGGTCTCAAGGTATCACAATACCCGGGTTTTGTTGACCAATTATTGGCAGGGTATTGTACAGGCCCCCAAAGCAAATAGTGAATCTGCTTCTTCCCTACGAACGTTGTTGTCTGTATTCAGTGAAAATTTGGAAGCGTTGAAGCAGTTTGAACATGACATGTGGGATTTCACTAAATTCAACATGTTGCTGCAAAAGGTGGATATGAGTCTTAAGCAAAAATTTGAGCTTGAGTTTTGCGAATCGGACATTCCCAGTTTTAGTAGTTTATGTAGATTCTTGGAAAAGCAGTGTAAAGCAATGGAGACAACTGCCTTAACTTCCAATTATGTGACTAATAGAAGGCAGCATGTTTCAGCAACCACTGCTAGGCCCGCTTCGTCCTTTGTTACCAGCACAAAGCTTGTATGTGCTTATTGTAAGGAGGAGCACCCCATGCTCAAGTGTGATGGATTTCTATCTTTATCCTCTCATAAACGGTATACGTTCGCAAAAAAGAATAATCTTTGTTTTAACTGTTTATCAAACTCGCATGCCAGCAGGGAGTGCAAGTCATCAAGTTGTCGTGTATGTAATAAACACCATCATACATTATTGCACTTCCCAAAAGCACCGGCATCGGGAGATGAGAGTGACTCAAACAAGCCACCTGTGGAAGCGCCACAAGGTGCAGAGCAATTGCGTGTGTTGGCAAGTGTGGTAAAAAGGGAACAGTCCGTGTTACTGGCAACTATAATGCTATTAGTACGAGATAAAAATGGAAAGGTTAGGAGATGTCGAGCTCTCCTGGATTGTGCGAGTGAGGCTAATTTCATTTCGCAGCAGTGTGTTGAAAAATTGGGGCTCAACACCTCATCTCGTTCAGTGATGGTTCAAGGCTTGAACCAAATGAGCTCGCTTGCTAGCCAAGGCACTCTCAAATGTCGAGTAGAGTCCATTTATGAGCCAACAAAGTTAGAGTTGGACATGATTGTGATTCCGAACATTTGTTCCAAGATCCCTTCTGCTGAAATTGAGCAGTGCCACTGGCAACATATTCAGAACTTAGAGTTGGCAGATTCAGAGTTTGGTATACCAGGGGACATTGAAATTTTGTTGGGTACTGACGTTTATGCTCATGTGGTTAGACCTGGAATAAAGAGAGGGCCTCGAGGTGCACCAGTGGCCATCAATACTGTTTTTGGTTGGGTGCTTATGGGCAGTGTAGAACAGTCAAAGTCTCATTCTGTTGTGAATAGTTTATGCACGTTGGTCGACTTGGATCATACCTTGAAACAGTTTTGGAGCTTGGAACAGGTACCACAAGGTTTAGTTATGTCTCCGGAAGATAAAAAATGTGAGGAAATCTTCAAGAAGACTCAGCACCGAAATAGTGCTGGGAGATATATTTTAAATATGCCCTTTCGTGAGGGTACTCCGTGTTTGGGAGAATCTTTCAGTGTTGCATTGAGGCGGTTTTACTCCCTGGAAGCACGTCTTAGTAGGGATCCAGCGTTGCACAAGTCCTATTCGGAGTTTATCAGGGATTATTATGAGTCTGGCCATATGTCTCTGGTATCAGATGTAGCGGTGGAACCATCTGATGCATACTACATTCCCCATCATTGTGTGTTGCGTCCTCACAGCCTTTCGACCAAACTGCGGGTGGTATTTGATGCTAGTTCCAAAAGTACGAATGGTGTATCTCTGAACGATACGTTGTTAGTGGGAGCGAAGTTGCAGACAGATATTGCCACTGTGTTGTTGAAATTTCGCTCAAACAAAATTGCATTTACTGCTGACATTCGGCAAATGTATCGACAAATTTTGGTTGTAGATAATCATAGGGATTATCAAAGAATTCTCTGGAGGTTCTCAAAGGGGGAACCTGTACAGAAATATCGCCTTAATACTGTCACATATGGGGTCTCCTCAAGCCCACACATGGCAATCCGAACAATGATGCAGCTTTGTGATGATGAGGAATCATCTTTTCCATTGGCAGCAAAGCTAGTTCGGTCCGATCTCTATGTGGATGATGTAGTCAGTGGAGTCGACTCATTGTCAGAGGCTTTTGAGTTGCAACGGCAATTGATTGGGTTGTTTGCTAAGGGGGGTTTTGAATTGAGGAAGTGGGCCAGCAATAATTCGAAACTGTTGTCCACAGTATCAGCTGATAGTCAGCAACCTCGATCGTTAGATTTAAATGATCCATCAGTGTTGAAAATTTTAGGATTGCAGTGGTGTCCCATAGGTGATACATTCTCTTTTAATGTTGAACCTATTGATCGTCCGTGCACAAAACGAAATCTTCTTTCGGAATTGGCAAGAATTTATGACCCCCTGGGTTTTTTGTCTCCTGTTACCCTGTTGGCAAAATATCTTATGCAGTGCTTGTGGGAGCAAAAAGTGGGATGGGATGATAAGCCCTCAAAGGATATTGTTGGTCAGTGGTCTCAGTATAAATCACAACTCAGTGCGCTAGCAGGTTTATCAATTCCCAGAGGCGTAAAACACGATAATATCATCAGTACAGAACTCCATGGGTTCTGTGATGCATCGGAGCGAGGGTATGCTGCAGTTGTTTACTTAAGACAAGTATCAGAGGAGGGTCAAGTTTTGATCAATTTTCTGTGTGCCAAGTCCAAGGTATCACCTTTAAAAAGAATATCGATTCCACGTCTCGAATTGTGTGGGTGTTTATTGTTGGCAAAGCTTCTGGAATTTGTGTGTCGGGTGTATGAAGGTCGTTTTGAGTTTAACTCTATGTATGCTTGGTCAGACTCTATGGTGGCACTTGCCTGGATAAAATCATCTTCCAATAGGTGGAAGACCTTTATTGGTAATCGAGTAGCAAGCATACAAGAGAAGATTCCTCCAGAGTCATGGCATCACGTAAGTGGACAAGAAAACCCAGCTGATTGTGCATCGAGAGGCATGTTACCTTCTGGGTTTTGTGAGCATCCACTATGGTGGGCGGGACCCGCCTGGCTAAAATTGGCAAGAGAAAATTGGCCCAAGTCGTTGCGTTTTGAGCCGCCAGAAGAGTGCCTGGCGGAGCAACGAACTCTCCCCGTACTAGTTACTTTGGCAAATGAGGAGTGGCTCAGTAAACTTTTGAATCGCTTTTCGCATCTACGGAAAATTCAGGGTGTTGTTGTATATTGTCAGCGGTTTGTGCGAAATTGTAGGGTGTCTCCATCTGACCGAACTACTGCATCTCTGACAGCCACCGAATTACAGGAGGCGCTTCATATGCTTATCAAATGTGCTCAAGGTGAAGTATTTCAAAGGGAAATAGCATCCTTGGTTAAAGGTGAGAGGTGTGCGAGGGCAATAAATAAGTTAGCCCCCTTTCTGGATACAGAGGGTATCCTCAGGGTGGGCGGTCGCCTTCGTCAAGCTGATGTTCCAGTTGAAGTGAAACACCCTATATTGTTGCCCCGCTCACATCGTCTCACCGAGTTAATCATTGCACACACACACCATGTCAATCTTCATCCTGGTCCTCGCACATTGCTTCATTTGCTTTCGCAACAGTTTTGGATTTTGTCCCCTCGGAGAGCTATTCATCATGTTTTGTCAAGGTGCTATCGTTGCTTTCGAGTGAATCCTACTCCCATGGCACCGATGATGTCTGATTTGCCAGTTGCCAGGGTTTCTCAGTTGAAGCCGTTTTCACACAGCGGAGTTGATTTTGCAGGTCCAGTTTTTGTGACACAGGGCAGATATCGAGGTGTCCGAAAGGTGAAAGCATATATTTGTTTGTTTGTGTGCATGGCAACGAAGGCCCTCCATTTGGAAGTAGTGTCTGATCTTTCAGCTGAAGCCTTCTTGGCAGCTCTTCGGAGGTTTGTGGCTCGCAGAGGAAAATGTGACAATTTGTATAGCGATAGAGGTACCAACTTCGTCGGCTCAAATAAGCAGCTCTTAAACTATGCAAAGGGGGCAGCAGATGCTTGTACCATTAGGTGGCATTTCAACCCCCCATCAGCTCCGCATTTTGGAGGTCTGTGGGAGGCAGGAGTGCGCTCAGTCAAGACTCATTTGCGAAGGGTGATCGGTTTGCAAATTCTGACCTTTGAGGAAATGTCCACGTTGCTTGCTCAAGTGGAATCAGTTTTGAATTCTCGACCATTGTGTAGTGCGAGTACTGATCCAAATGATCTGTTAGCCCTATCCCCAGGACATTTTCTTACAATGGAACCGTTAGGTGCTCCTCCTGATGCTGATTTGACTTTGTTAAGTATGAATCGCTTGTCACGCTGGCAGCTGGTGCAAAGGATCCACCAGGACTTTTGGCGCCGCTGGAAGAACGAATACCTGCATACACTGCAGCAGCGTGGTAAGTGGGATACTGTGCAAACGTCCCCCCCGATCGGAGCTTTAGTTGTGATTAAAGATGAGACTTCGTCACCTCTTGTTTGGAAGCTCGGACGCATTATGCAACTATACCCAGGCCGTGATGGTATAGCTCGGGTAGCTCAAGTTCGCACTAGTAGTGGCACTTTTGATAGGCCTCTGACGAAGTTATGTCTGTTGCCATCGCAGTAATACGTCTGCCTTGAAATTTTTTTGTACAGTTAATTATAAATCCAATAGCTTCAGTTTTTTGTTTTTTATTGTAAATTTTTTGTTTTGTTTGTTTATTTGAGAAACAATATAATTGTGAAAATAAATCCTTATTTTGGTGGGCGGAATGTTCATGCTCGTTGTTTTGTCACTTTTAAATTCAAATGTCGCGCGCTACACTGACATAGAGTAAGTGTTACTAATGGTTTCCGCCAGAAGACCAGAGAGGGGGAAGAAGAATGAGAGAAGGGAGAGAAGCTTGCATCCCTCTGCCACTTGTTTTTGAGTCCTTGAAGAGGCAAGAGGTCTCGAGAAAGCGAATTGTTTTCAACCCCTTGAAGAGACACGAGGTCTCTAAATATCCATTTTGTTTGTAAGTCCTTTGGGAGACACGAGGTCCCTAGAGGTGTTGTGTGTGAATACAGAAAAACGAAGCTTATGTTCCTGCATTATTGGAGAATAAAGGTAGGTAACTTTGCTTATTGTCAGTGCCCTATTTGTTCTGTTTTTTTTTGTTATTCATTATAAAATAAATACACGTGGTATTTACAGTAAACAATAGCCATTGTTCCTGCAAATAACATAAATAACTCAATAAATGTTCCGAAATAAGAAAATCATCCAGAGAATAATAAATAAAGAATAATTCATGTCCAGACTTACCTAGAAACCAGCAAGGAAATAAGGTATAAAAAAAACTATTTATTTTGGTCAAATTAAACAGAAGGAGAAACACTTTGATTATAAAGAAAAGTCAATCTGTCAAATACGTATCTAGAAATAATTATATTGGTGAGAAAAACAGAAATTATTAACTATAAACAGAAATCCAATTTGTATTCTCACGATACTTAAAAAGTGGAAACATAGAGGGCGTGAAGTGTCTCAGTGTTTAAAAATTATAAAAGTCGTTTTAAAACTTTATACTATCAAGTTAACAAACATTTGTCACATAATTTAATAATCAAATTTGTTAATAAAATTTAAGAGTTAGAGGATCCGTTTAAGACAACATTTAAAATCCATTAAACAAAATAAATTTTGTTATGAGTTTAAATATGAAGTGTTTCTTTGGGTAAATTCAAACATAATTAAGATTTTAATTGCATATAGCAGGCTATTTTTTTCCAAATTAATAGAATCCACTACTGAGAGAAATAGAAAGTTTAGAAAAGAAAGAGGGCAGAGCCAGGGCAACTGTAAAATTAAAAGGTAAATTTTATTTGGTAGAGTTTAAACTAAAGGCAAGTATTTAAATATATCATGTGCTATCGACTGACAAATGAATGCTGATAATAATAGAGGGTATTTTTTTTTTTTGTTCCCTCAGGGCTCGTCCGCGGCCTTGCCGCCCCGATAGCACCGCAACCCTTGGTTGATTGTGCATACCCCTAGTCTTACTCCACCCATTCCAAAATCACTGTGCCTTGAACTAGTCTGCACAGCGATTGGTAGGGTGAAGTTTTATATTGCTCTGTCTCCGGTCTAGAGTGACCGTAGATCAGTTGTCTTTTCCGGTCCAGAGCTATACACTCGCACAAGATGTGCTGGGCTGATTCCTCCCCCTCGCCGCAGAGTCTGCATGCGAGGTCCCCTTCGAACCGCCCCATTTTATGTAGGTGTTTCTTGACGGCCATGTGTCCCGTCAAGAGACCTGTTGTGTTTCTGAGCTGTCCTCTGCTAAGGTTTAGCAGCTCCACAGCTCTCTTTGAACTGGGTCCGTCAATTATTGACTTCCCATGTCTGAGCCCTGGACAGTCCGCCCAGTACACCTTGTGTTGGTTTCTGACCCAGGACTTAATGGCTCCCCTGGCAGTGCTCTTTGACACGCCCAGAGCCGGTTCTGGTCCCATAAATGGTTCTGCTGACCCCCTCTTTGCGAGACTGTCAGCTTCTTCATTGCCTTTGACCCCCGAGTGACCCGGCACCCAGATGAGGGTCACCTCATTCATAGAGGGTATGCCACCAACACTACACGAAAATAACAAGGGTTGAAGCCACTTTATAATTTTTTATATATATATATATATATATATATATATATATATATATATATATATATATATATATATATATATATATATATATATAGGGATTAAATAATTCTAAAACCACAGTCATAAAGATTTATTAAACAAGCACACGAAAGATCACAAAAAGATAGATAGAATTTGCATATTTATACATAAACATTGTGTGTAAACTGTCTATATTAAGATCTAATATTTAAAATACTATATATAAAGGTAAAATTGTCATAAATTGTACCCATACAAAAATTAAAATATATATAGGGTGATCTTTTACAAATATAAAAATTGTACAGATATAATTCGATTATAACATTATATAAATAAATATAAATATTCAATTGACACCCAAGGGTGGCGCAGTTACGAGCAACTTTTGTAATTACAACGTAATTTTTTTAAAGAGATCTCGGAAAATAGAAATGAAGTAGTCTGTAGATCCAGTGAAAATTGTATTTTATGCCATTTGATCATGGCTTACTAAAACTATTTTCATATGTCACAGAATTTATTAGCCTTTTTTCTTCAACAACTGAATGAATTAAAATGTTGTAATTGACTTTCATAGTTCATCATAATAGTTATTTATCGATGAAATTATCTTAAATGGGCCACACTATATATATATATGTATATATATATATATATATATATATATATATATATATATATATATATATATATATATATATATATATATATATATATATATATATATATATATATATATATATATATATATATATATATATATATATATATATATATATATATATATATATATATATATATATATATATATAGTGTTACAAAGCACTTCAATAGACGTAGGTGCGGTGTTGCCACATCTCCAGAACTTTCCCAACATCTGGAAAATTTTGCACAATCTGGCAACACAACCCCCCCTGGGGGTGCCTGGGGTGACCCCCCTCAGGCGAAGTCTCAACCCTCTAGGACCAGAAATAACGAAGTTACCAACTTGTACCCCGTCGGAACGGATAACTGAGGTCTGCACATTCCGAACACCCTGTATATACACCCTGTATGCGCAGAGAACCCTTACACCCTGTATACGCAGAGAGATCCTATATTACGAGAAACACCTCTTGTGTAACATAGGAGTGATGACCACATTTGGATCACCTGTATATACATCCCCCTGTATACACACGGGACCGATCAATATTCACAGAACCTTCTAGTAAAAGAAGGTCCTGGAACATTCTGGAATGGAACGCTCCAGAAACATGGTGGAAGGTACGGCGAGTATATAAACGCGAAAGCAAGCCAGCCAGGGCAGTTCAGTTAGAGAATGTTGAAGTGACTTGAAGAAACAGTAAGCAGTGTGAAGTGTTAGACTGTAGTAACTTGTGTGCAGATTAGTGATTGTAAGGACAGTTAATTAAGTGTTTTGTGAGAGAGACATTCTAGAACTTTAATTGTATCCACATTTAGAGAGTAAATAAAGTTGTTTTGTTAAAATTTAAAGTCTCACTTATCCAGAACCCAGAGAAAACGCAACAATTTGGTGTCAAAAGTGTGGGATAAGTGAGTGAAGAAGTAAACAAGTAAGCTAGCTGTAAATGGTAAAAACCAGATCGACTGACTACGACGAGATGGCTTAAATCAAAGAGTTGATGGATTTACTAAAAAAACAACGCGAAGAAGACGAAAGAAGACGACAGGAAGACGAACAGAGGCGTCTTGAAGATGACAGAAGACGGCGCGAAGAAGACGAGAGAAGACGACAAGAGGAAGAACAGAGGCGTCTTGAAGATAAAGAAGACCTCAAGAGGCAACGCGAAGAAGATGAACAACGACGACAAGAAGATAAAGAAGACCTCCGAAGTATATGCCACAATATGAGAGTCGATGTAAAAGAAGAAATTGAACAGATCAACGAACAAATAGAAAAGGTGGACAGGAAAGTAGAAAATGTAACAGAAGATTGGAACAAACGATGGGAAAAAGTGGAAGGGTTAAAAGAACAAATGAAGATGATGATGAAAGGCACAGAAATCAGACATAAAGAACTGACAGAACAGGTGATGTGCCAGACTGATAGAACTCAACCAAGAGGAGTTACTGGAACATCCCCAGTTCAAAATCGTCCGGAAGAAGATATGCCACCCGTGCAGCAGCCTCATGGAACCTTAAAGCCGCCGACTTTTGACGGAGAAACATCGTGGCCCATGTACAGGAGACAGTTTGAGGCGGCAGCTCTCAGCAATGAGTGGAGCGAACAACAGGCAACAACTGCTTTAATTCTCTCGCTTCGAGGTAAAGCCCTAGAAATCCTCCAGAACATCCCGGAGTCGAAACAGCAAAACTACTTAACAGTGATACAGGCCCTGGATTTGAGATATGGTAACAAGTACATGAGCCAGGTCTACCAGACACAACTAAAAACAAGGGTCCAGAAGCCAAATGAGACTCTGCAAGAATTTAGTGCCGAAGTGGAGAAACTTGTGCGACTGGCATATCCCCAAGCCCCAGAAGAATTTGTCAACCAGATCACCATCCAGATCTTCGTCGATGGGGTACTTGACAATGAAATGCAACAATCTCCAAGGCTCGGAAGGTTCAAAACACTTACAGACTGCGTAATTTATGGCTTGGAATTTGAAGCAGCGAAGAATGCATCTCAACCTCGCCGCAACAGGCTGCGCGAAGTGAAGGAGATAGAGGACTTTGCAGACACAACAGCGGAACTAAGGCAAGAAATGAAGTTGATAAAAGAAGCCATAAGCAAGCTCACTGTACCGGTTGGGGCACGTAGGACGAAAGCGGATTGGTCAGACATAGAATGCTACAAGTGTGGTAGGAAAGGACACATAAGTAGGCAGTGCTCACAAACCCAACAGGTGGCTCGCAGGGGACAGGAATACACCAACAGGAAACGCCATCAGGGAAAACGACCTGACGCCAGTGTAAGGGGGCGGCAGCTGGCGTGCGAGACCCAAGGCCCCAAAGTCAAGGTCTCCACTATCCGACGCTACCGCGAGAGCCTCGTTATACCTGGCAGCATACACGGAAGACAATGCAGTTTCACCATCGATACTGGTGCCACTAGATCCGTTGTACGTCCAGACAACAAACAGCCTGTGTTGGAGACGGCAAAAGGAGATAGAATACCCGTGCATGGAGAGGCCACTGTTTACATTAGGCTGGGCAGTACTGAGCTACAGGTAAGGGCTGTCGTCGCAGAAATCGTCGACGAATTTATTCTGGGCTTGGATATAATGGAGAGTTTGATGTCTTTTCAGTAGACTTCCAAAATAAGATCTTGAGAATCGGCAACGAAGAGTTGTATTTATCTCCACCAACAGGCGAAGCTAATCCCAGGGTAAGACTTATTGTCGACGAAGATACACGGATTCCTGGTAACAGTGAGAAGATTGTCAGAGCCAGGCTAGAGAAGAAACTTGATGGTATGACTGCTCTAATAGCGGAGGCCCTAAAAGATAGACATGATGGTGCCCTCGTCGCACGATGCTTAGTAGACCCGAAGAGGACAATACTCATAAGAGTGGCTAACGTACAAACTAACAGGGTCACATTGAAGAGAGGTGAAGTTATCGCCACTTGCGAACCCATTGACCGAGTGACGTTGTCCAAAAACGTGACACCTACTGCATTAGATAGAAGACTGCCAGTAGAAATAGTAGAACGGTTCAAGAATTCATGGGGCCAATTGAGCAACTTGGAGATGGAAATGGCCCTGAAGTTTATATCGGAGGAGGCCGATATTTTCGCTCAAGATAAAATCACAGGTCGTACGAGTCTTGTGCAACACAGAATTAATACTGGCGACGCAAGGCCAATTAGACAGCCGCCGAGAAGACTGCCTTTTGCCAAGCAATCAGAAATCAAGGCGATGGTTAACGAAATGCTGGAAGATGGTGTGATCGAGGAGTCTAATAGTCCTTGGTCGTCTCCAGTAGTTTTGGTCACCAAGAAAGACGGCACTATGAGATTTTGCGTGGACTATAGGAAGCTGAATGATGTCACCAAGAAAGACAGTTATCCACTGCCCCGGATCGACGACACTTTGAACACTTTGGCCGGATCAAAGTGGTTCTCTACATTAGACCTGAAAAGTGGCTACTGGCAAGTAGAACTCCATAAAGACGATAAGGAGAAGACTGCTTTTTCAACCGGGAATGGGTTGTTCCAATTCAAGGTCATGCCATTCGGCTTATGTAATGCTCCTGCCACCTTCGAGCGACTAATGGAGTTAGTGCTGAGAGGACTGACATGGGAAACATGCCTGGTGTATCTCGACGATGTCATGGTGATTGGAAGGACTTTCGATGAACACCTGTCGAATCTGAAGCAAGTTTTCTCCAGGCTGAGAAGTGCCAATCTGCAACTCAATCCCAAGAAATGCGTCCTCTTCCAGAAGAAAGTGAGTTTCCTTGGACATGTCGTTTCTGAAAAAGGGATAGAAACTGATCCAGAGAAAATAAAGGCGGTAAGAGATTGGCCTGTGCCGAAGAACAAACATGAGGTCAGAAGTTTTCTGGGACTTTGCAGCTACTACCGACGCTTTGTGAAGTACTTCAGCAGCATTGCGAAACCTCTGCATAGCCTGACTGAAAATAAGATCGAGTTCATCTGGTCACCAGATTGCCAAGAGTCTTTTAGAGAACTCAAACATCGTCTTCTCACTGCTCCTATACTGGCTTATCCTCCGGACGAAGGACTGTTCATACTGGATACCGATGCTTCCCAGTATGGCATTGGGGCAGTACTCTCGCAGCTCCAAGCCGGAGAAGAAGTTGTGATAGGCTACTTCAGCAAAACGTTCGGAAAAGCAGAAAGGAATTACTGTGTAACCCGGAAAGAACTGCTGGCAGTTGTAAGATCCATCGAACATTTCCACAGCTTCCTGTACGGAAGAACATTCCGCGTGAGGTCAGATCACTCTGCTCTGCAATGGCTTCTAAACTTTAGAAATCCCGAAGGACAGATAGCACGATGGATAGAGAAACTGCAGAGCTACGACTTCCGGATTGAACATCGAAGAGGAAGAAGTCACGCCAATACAGACAGCCTGTCAAGAAGACCATGTTCAGTGCATGAATGCAAATTTTGCGAGCGACAAGAGAACAAAGAGATCGACAAAGTAACTCATCAGATCAAACAACTGGTGACAGAACAGGAGAATAACGCTGATCTAGACGTAAATCTTGAATATATCAGAGACACACAGAAGACAGATCCAGACTTGAAAAATATTAGAGAATGGCTACAAAAGGGGAAAAGACCTGAGTGGCACGATGTGTCCCAGTTTGGGGCGGAGGTTAAAGGCTACTAGCTACAATGGGACTCCTTGTGTCTAAAGAATGACTTGATCACTCGAAAATGGGAAACTGCCGATGGTAGAGACTGTATATACCAGACCGTTGTGCCAAGTGAGTGCATAGACAGTGTTCTTCAGGAGTTACACAATAGTAGGAGTGGAGGCCACTTTGGGGTCAACAGGACTCTCGCCAAAGTCAGAGACCGCTTCTATTGGATAAACTGCCGAAGAAGCGTGGAAGAATGGTGCAAAAGGTGTGACCAATGTGCTTCAAAGAAAGGACCAAAGACCCAATCCAGAGGAAAAATGATGCAGTACATCTCAGGTACACCATGGGAGAGAGTTGCCGTAGACATCGCAGGACCTTTTCCAATCACCGAGTCTGGGAACAGATATATAATGGTGGCGATGGACTACTTCTCGAAATGGCCTGAAGTTACGCCGATCCCCAACCAAGAGGCAACGACCGTAGCAGAAGCCCTGTTGGAAAATGTCATATCGCGGCATGGCGTACCCTTGGAGATTCACACCGATCAGAGCCAGAATTTCGAACAGAAGTCTGGAAGAGCCTAATGGACTTGCTAGGCATAAAGAAAACACGTACAACGCCACTCCACCCTCAATCAGACGGCATGGTAGAACGGCATAACAGGACCATCAACCAGTACCTTGCTATGTTTGTCAATGATAATCAGAGAAACTGGGACAAGCTGATACCTCTGTTCCTCCTAGCTTACAGAAGCTCTCAGCATGAATCTACCGGCTACACCCCATCCATGATGTTGACCGGCAGAGAGATGCGGTTACCAATCGACATGACGAGACCACCACCGAACGAGGACATAGCAGACCTAGCTACGTTACCTGAGTATGTCGCCGACCTAGAAGGAAAACTGCGCACTATACACAGATGTGTCAGAGATAGGCTCCTCTTAAGCAGTGACCGGATGAAGATGCGCTTGGATCGCAGAGCAACACCCCATACATTCAAGGAAGGCGATGCAATGTGGCTGTACCAACCAACAAGGAGAAAGGACCTCAGTCCCAAACTTCAGAAACCATGGGAAGGGCCATACTTGGTGACTAAGAAAATTAACGACCTAGTCTACAGAATCCAGCTGTCTCCAAGAACTAAACCCAAAGTTGTTCACATAGAGAGGTTGAGTCCCTATCAGGGCAACGAACCCCCAAGTTGGCGGCCGGTAAATACTGTTCGGGACGAACAGTCTTAAGGAGGGGGGCAGTGTTACAAAGCACTTCAATAGACGTAGGTGCGGTGTTGCCACATCTCCAGAACTTCCCCAACATCTGGGAATTTTTGCACAATCTGGCAACACCACCTCCCCCTGGGGGTGCCTGGGGTGACCCCCCTCAGGTGAAGTCTCAACCCTCTAGGACCAGAAATAACGAAGTTACCAACTTGTACCCCGTCGGAACGGATAACTGAGGTCTGCACATTCCGAACACCCTGTATATACACCCTGTATGCGCAGAGAACCCTTACACCCTGTATACGCAGAGAGATCTTATATTACGAGAAACACCTCTTGTGTAACATAGGAGTGATGACCACATTTGGATCACCTGTATATACATCCCCCTGTATACACACGGGACCGATCAATATTCACAGAACCTTCTAGTAAAAGAAGGTCCTGGAACATTCTGGAATTGAACGCTCCAGAAACATGGTGGAAGGTACGGCGAGTATATAAACGCGAAAGCAAGCCAGCCAGGGCAGTTCAGTTAGAGAATGTTGAAGTGACTTGAAGAAACAGTAAGCAGTGTGAAGTGTTAGACTTTAGTAACTTGTATGCAGATTAGTGATTGTAAGGACAGTAAATTAAGTGTTTTGTGAGAGAGACATTCTAGAACTTTAATTGTATCCACATTTAGAGAGTAAATAAAGTTGTTTTGTTAAAATTTAAAGTCTCACTTATCCAGAACCCGGAGAAAACGCAACAATATATATATATATATATATATATATATATATATATATATATATATATATATATATATATATATATATATATATATATATATATGTATATGTATATATATATATATATATATATATATATATATATATATATATATATATATATATATATATATATATATATATATATGTATGTATGTATATGTATGTATGTATATGTATATGTATCACACCGATGACTCAAAAAATAATGTGCCAATGTTGATAAAATTTGGCATATACCTTTCTTTTGTAAGTGGCTTGGATAAGTTCGTTAGCCAGGAAAATCGGTCCAGGTTTTCATGGAAAATTGTTTTTTTTTTTCTTAAGTTTCCTTAAAAAATAAAAAAGCTATGGTAACCAATTTTAGTACGTAGGTTTATGATATAAAAAGTAAACTATATACTAAAATTCAGATTTCTGTTACAAGAAAAGAGAAGTTAAAAAAATATTTGGTGCGAGATCATTTCTGTGAAAATTTACTAACATAACGCACTTGCTGCGTCCAGACTTTTCCTTACTAATTCAGTCCATTTTTACTGATTGCGCCATGTTAAATTATTATTATTCCAGTGCCCAGATCTAACTCAACTATCATTTAAATCTTTTCTCTATATTGGAGTCTATCAAATATGGTGTGAAAGGATGTGCATACAGTCATATATGACACTGCTATGCATGTCATATACTACTGTACTACATTAAGTTTAAAGTATGGAAATTCCCTTGTTTTCCACTTGATGTTGGGAAAAAGTTATAATTCTGTTAGCATTTAGTATTTTATTATTAACTAATCATACAAGTAAAAAACCTATGTGTTGTAGTAGAACGAATGTTCAACTGCTATATATGTAACCTTTCCCTGCACAAGCTGCTCAGAGTTTATGGATGGAAGGGTGTCATATATTTATTTTATTTATTTAATGCACATTAGGTATTTTTTAGGATTAGTTTGTGGAATATAAGAAATCTGTATAAGGGTGGTCAGGTGAATTAGTCAATGATTTCATAAGAAGCAGGATATGTTGGCATCAGTAATGTGAACATATATTCGCTGTTCTTTTGAGTATCCAAATCCAGAGAAGCTACCTATGGCTAATGATTACTAAATAGAAACTGTGTACAGAGTAACAAATACTGGATCTAAAAGTAACAATTACTTCTCCATATTGAAAAGTAACGATAATTTCTATCTTTATTAAGAAATGCTTATCATCATACCAGATAATTAGTAAATGAAATATTTTATCGTTAGCACATTTTTAACAGAAAATATTACGGTTAGAGTTTATCATAAGTTGTATTGTCAAGTAACTATATGAGTTATAATAACGCAAAAAGAATAATATATAATAATAATAAAAAGAATCAAACTAAAAATCAATATAATCAAAACAAAAGAATATGATATATGTATTTTTGTTTCTTTAAAGTTGGTCTATTATGCAACTATGGTCAATCACCGACGCCAGGAAACAGTTTTACCACAGTATCCTGGATATTTCACCTGCTCCTACCTTTATTTAAGGGCGGAAGGATCTAACGTGCCCAACATTGCACGGTACACGGGATGCACAATTTTACGCCCCATCCAAAACATGGAAGGTGAAGACATTCAACTTACTCAAACACAATTGCCACAACCTCGGTTGATGTTAATTTTACAGTATGTACTGAAAAAGTGATCCACCTACTTGGAGTCGAACCCTTTGGTTAAGAGGCACAAGTTCTTACCACTGGACCAGCGAGGCAGCAACACATATATGATCAATTTGCATACCAAATTTAGTTGCGATAAATTTGTTCTTTTTTTAATTACAAAAAGTTCTGAAGGAAAAAATGTCAATTTTCTCCAAATCACCCCTCGTTTCTCCCCCACCCAATGGAACGATTTCATCAAAAAACAATCTGAACCATTCGTCTGTTAGGTGCTAAGTGTAGACCAAATTTGAAGACGATGTCTCAATTCGTTCAAAAGTTGTACTGTCTACTAACAAAGAGATGTACAGACTGAGAGATCAACCTAGAAAAAAAGTGTAATTCAGAATTCCTGTTTTTCATATGTTTTGGGACTCTACGCCGTTTTAGCAATAAAAATTGATTTTTGTTACCGATACCGTACTTGCACATGTTGTGATGGACTGCAAGTAATTAATTAAAAACGCAAAGCTTTTAAAAATAGCACAAAAGTAGTTTCTAAACAATATCGAGCAGCACCACCCAAGGACGATGAAACAATTTCACAATAATAATCAAAAATTGAATTTAAATTTTGAAAATATACATTGAAAGGAAAGTGTTTAACAAGACAGAGTAGGTAGAAACATATTGTGATACAAATAATTATTTGTGAAACTACATAATCCTAAAACACTACCTCTGAGGTATAAGATTTCTAGAAATCACATGCATTAAATAGTACCCTGTATATTTTGCTCTCAAACCAGCTGTTGGTTGACATAAGATATAATTAGATACATTGTTCAATTCTCCATCTTCTAAGCCAAAAAGATAACATTAAAGTTTAGAAATAAAATCGTGATGTCCGTTTTAATGTTGCTATACCTGGAAAATATACTTACTTATATACTTATAAATTACACAGATGTCAACATTTTAAGAAATTATGTGGTTTTAAAAGATACATATGATAAAAACAAAGTATGTTGGATGAATAAGAAACATTTCATAAATAACCAGCACAGGTTTCATAAAGATCTGTTCCAAATTAATCCAAAAATTTTGCAAAATTCCACAAAATGTGCTATAAGGCCAATTTACACAGAATAAAGATGCATCTTTCAATTGCATAAAATTAAATGAATAGAAATATAAAAATTTAATTAAACTACCTAAAGTAACTGTTTCTTTCAAAGTTTGAATACTTAATTCAAGCAATACATAAATTTTTAAGCAGGAAGGCAAATAGTTCACAAAGACCACTCTGGTTTATTTGCAGATAGAAATATAGTTAAAAAAAATTATATAATTAAGTATAGGGTAGTGGATCTTAGTGCAAAGCTAAAAATAAATGAAGAAAATGCCAATAAACAGAAAAAGTGTAGTTAAACAATATGGAAAGTTATTTGAAAAATAATCGCCTAAAATTGTAAATAATTCGGGGAAGGTAGTTTTTAATAATTACAAATTTAACTGTGTTAAAATAATCTAAGATAGTCATGTTGCATACCAAAATATCAATCCCTTGAAGTTTGACAATTATGAAAAAATAGCTGAAATTTGCAAATTAAAGCCAGAGGGAAAGTTGATATAAAAGCAAATTCAGTGAAATTCAAGAGTTGTCTTATTACATTGAAAGAAGAAACTGCAATACATATTGCTCCGAAAAATTACAAATTAGGTCAAAATCAGTGACATTTAATTTAAGGTTGAGATTGAACTGTCAAATAAAATGACCAGAAAAGTTATATAAATAGTGAAATAAGAACATCAATGTTTTAAAAAATGTCACAAGCTCCAGAATGCAAATGTACAAAATGTTAAAACAATCCAGTCCATTTGTGACCCATGACCTTGAAAATATAATAAAAATACAAACAGATTAAGAGCAGGATTCGAAAGGGGTCGTTGTAGAAATCTTCGTGTGGGGGGCTACTGTATCAATACTTGAATATTTTAAAATTATTAGCATTGCTCAGAACCATGAGAGATAACGTGTTTATTCAATAGGTATTAACTCCAATCGCCTAGTAACAAAGGTTTAATGAATGAGAGAGCAATTTACATTGTATGTATCGTAGGTTGCAAGGTGACACATAAATTACTTAGCGACGCGATCCGTAACTTAGTAACCCACATTGCTTTTACCAATTTACAAAGATCCATATTATAATATTACCACTGCATAAACTTATTTTAATTCTACACCGTGAACGAGAAATTTGAGGTCCCTTGCTTCAAATCTGACAGTAAGAGGAGCCAATGAAATAAAACGAAACATGTGACGCGAGATTCAACCTTGTCATAATAAAGTTCGAGAAGAGAAAGCAGAGATTTACTGTTTCAGTTTTTTTCTAATTTATCAATTTGACGCCTTAAATATTTATACACAATTCTAAATATACACTCTTGTTTCGTTTCTTTTCTAAGCACGTTTATTTTTAAATTGGTGGTCATCTAAAATCAAACAAGTTTTTCTAGGCTTATTACAGTAGGATATAATTTGTTTCAAAATCTATTTGATGATGCTTTAAATGACTTTAATCGTCTAGTGTTGGACATTGTTCAATGTTAGCAAATAGGTACTAGCATTTTGCAATGTTGAATGGAACCCCAATTACCAATCTACTTATCATCACTGTACGGGCTAAATTGTGCGGTCTGACATGGAATATAGCGTTCTATGTTTGGCCGAAACAACAAGACAGCGAATTCTGCATTTAACTTATCCCTATCTTCATAAGCAATATAGTATATTTGTGTATTATTACATTACTAGTATGCGGAATCACACTGCGACTAACCTGAGATCCTCTCTTATTTCTTTCTTTCTTTCTTTATTTTTCCATACGCTGAACATATCTTCACTCTTGGAAGTAGGGCTCTAAAACGGGAGTCGAAGAGACCTGTTGTGTTTCTGAGCTGTCCTCTGCTAAGGTTTAGCAGCTCCACAGCTCTCTTTAAACTGGGTCCGTCAATTATTGACTTCCTATGTCTGAGCCCTGGACAGTCCGCCCAGTACACCTTGTGTTGGTTTCTGACCCAGGACTTAATGGCTCCCCTGGCAGTGCTCTTTGACACGCCCAGAGCCGGTTCTGGTCCCATAAATGGTTCTGCTGACCCTCTCTTCGCGAGACTGTCAGCTTCTTCATTGCCTTTGACCCCCGAGTGACCCGGCACCCAGATGAGGGTCACCTCATTCTGCCCAGCCAGGTCGCTCGTCTCGTCTCGGCACTCACTCACCAGCCAGGAATTTACCCGTGGGCTACTTAGTGCCTTAAGGGCTGCCTGGCTGTCTGTGGCTATGAGGATCCGCTTGTTGGTGTAGCCCCTCCTCTTGTTCTCCCGCACACAGTGCAGGATGGCGTACATCTCGGCCTGAAACACCGTTGCATGGGCTCCGAGGGAAATACTGTGACTTACCCTCGGTCCTTCCGAGTAAACACCTGCCCCCGTCCCACGCTCCCCGCCAGATCCGTCCGTGAACCAGACGAGCGCGTCCCGTGGTATGCCCGGCGTCTCCTCCCGCCATGCCCCGCGATCAGGGATTTCCACTGTGAAGTTGTTTTCCCTGCACATTCGCGGGCTCGCGAAGTCTGACCTCATTTCAAGCATGGGTTCCTTCACGATCTCCTGAATTTTGCAGTGGCCCCTGAAGCCTGGTTTGATCTTCAGTCTACCATTGCAGGCTAGTCTGTATAGTCCTAGCCTGGCCTCTCCCATAATAACTAAGTGTAGGGGGGGGTAGATCCAGCAACACCTCCATGGCGGCTGTTGGGGTTGAAGACATGGCCCCTGTGATGCCTAGGCAAGCCATCCTTTGGATCTTGCCTAGTTTTTGTTTGGCACTGGATTGTGTCACCTTAGGCCACCAGACCAGTGCCGCATATGTTAACGATGGTCTGACCACCCTTGTGTACAGCCAGTGGGCCATACTAGGTCTTAGTCCCCACGTTTTTCCATATAGCCGCCTAGTGACGGCTAAGGTCATGACTGCCTTACGCAGTATTTTTCCAATGTGACCATTCCAGGTTAGCTTAGAGTCCAATACGACCCCAAGATATTTTACCTCCCTGGCCATTGGAACGCTCCTACTGTATAGAGTGAGAGTTCTGTGGCTTTCACACTTCCTCCTCCTCGTAAACGGCACGACGGTTGCTTTCTCGGGGCTCACCCCGAGCCCTTGATCAACCGTCCACCCTTCCACCACTTTCAGTGCAGTCTGCATACGCTCCCACACTGCCTGTGTGACCTTTCCTCGGACTATGATGACAATGTCGTCCGCATAGCCCTGTACCTCATACCCCCCTCCCGAGAGCCTCCCCAGCAGGCCGTCCACGACTAGACACCACAGCAAGGGAGACAGAACGCTCCCTTGCGGACACCCCGCCGCGACCCCCGCCAGCAGAGTCCCTCCCGCGAGTGAGGTGAACACCGCCCTGTCCCTGAGCATGGAACCGATCCACCTGCAGCAGGTCTCCTCTATTCCACGCTCCCGGGCAGCTGCCAGAACCGATCCGAACGAGGTGTTGCTAAAGGCCCCCTCTATGTCTAGGAAGGCCCCCAGCGCCACCTCCTTGTTCTCCAGCGTATTCTCCAGTTTCAGCACCAGTTGGTGCAGTGCTGTTTCTGTTGAGAATCCTGCTCTGTATGCATATTGTCCGCAGTGTAGAGGATATGCTTCCAGTACACCGCCCCTAATGTGCCGGTCGAGCAGTTTTTCCACTGTTTTCAGCAAGAAGGACATGAGACTTATTGGCCTCAGGGACTTTGCCTGGTCTGTTGGACGCCCAGGTTTAGGACTAAATACAACCCTGGCCAGTCTCCATGCCCTCGGAATGTACCCCAGAGCCAGGCTGGCCCTCATAATGAGGGTAAGCACCGGCGCCAGTATATCTATCCCCTGTTGGAGCATGATGGGCATTATTCCATCAAATCCCGGCGATTTGTATGGCTTAAGGGTGGCATTTAGCTATCACTTTAGTATAGGAAAACAAGGCCTCCTTAAATTGTAATTATCTCAAGAAATAATAGGTGTACGGGAACAATTTAAAAAGCTTTATAATCTAGACAAACCACAAGTGGTGATGAATGTTTGCAAATTTCAAAAACTGTTTTGTGTTATTAGTTATAATTAATTGAAATTCACCTAAATATTCCAATGATTTAGATAAGATTATATAGACGAAGATGTTCCAAAATAGATGACTTTGACTATTCATTACCTGCAGGAACATGTAAAGATTCGATTGCAATAAAATATAAGTATGTAGCCCTTATAGTTTTTTTTTAAATTATGTTTTTATTAAATGTCCACACAAAACGATTTGTCCGGCTGCCCGAGGCAAATTCTGTACAAGTGCAACTGTATTGTCACTGAGCTGTGAAATAAAAAGTGGAGCAATTGTGTAACAGGGGGCGTTTGCATCGGATCCAATAAGTCGCTACCTCCCGCATAAGCAGTGTTGTCAGTGTTATAAAAACTCACTGAAATTGAATACTTCGATAACCATAAGCTTTTGGCGACGTAAAATAAATGAGGTACTTAACAATGATTAAAATAACGGTAAAATTTGCCATTGACATTAATTCTACAATGCATTATTTGAGGGACAAAATTTAATCGGGTGCTTAAACATTAACTTTTCGTTTCTCAAATAAAGCATTTTATGAATCCCGTGCAATAAGCTTACAAATTTTCTACAGAGAAAATTATACTTATAGAAAAAAAGGATATAAGGATATCCTCACACTTTTATTAGGATCTAATCACATTAAAACTCTTATTACTTATATTGAAGTAAAAACTAACATAATTGGATTAAATTGTTTTAATGGTTCATCCACTAATTTTTAGTTGCTAGTGTCTATATAATGTTACAAATATTATGGTAGGCGTAAATAAGTAATTTTAATTTAAGTAATTTTTTAATTTGGCACGTGTCATATAATATTATGTTTTCCACGAGTTCGTTAGCCAGCACAAGCGCACCAGTATTTCTGTGAAACAAGTCTCTTTTCGGAAAATGTATCTCTGAAAATAATAAAGTTATTGAAATAAAACTTTGTAAGCAAATTGCATTGGCATAGACTACAATAGCCTCTAGCCTCTGGCCTTGACGAGATCCCAGCAATTGTTCTCAAAAAATGCGCACCAGAACTTGCTCCTGTCCTGACTCGTCTGTTTCAGATATCTTACAATAAAGGCATATTCCCTAGTAACTGGGAAACTGCTCGAGTACAACCCATCCCCAAGAAAGGATCCAAGGCGCTTTCTAGCAACTACAGGCCTATTTCTCTCATTTCAGTCGTCTCTAAAGTGATGGAAAAGTATATAAACACCGAAATACTAAAAAACACAGTCTAATTCATGACAGACAGTATGGATTCAGTCAGCGCAGATCAACTGCCGACCTCCTTTCCTTTGTCACCCATTCTTGGAACAAGTCTATGGAACTACACGGTGAATCCCATATTGTCGCTCTAGACATATTCAATGCATTCGAACAGGTCTGGCACGCAGCGCTGCTTAATAAACTTCCGGCCTATGGCCTACCACCAAAACTTTGTACCTAGACAGCAAATTTCCTCTCCAACGGGAGCATTTCTGTTGTTGTGGATGGCCATTCCTCTAAACTGTATCCAATTAATGCAGAAGTTCCTCAAGGTTCAGCTTTAGCCCCTGCTTCGTTTCTTCTCCACATCAATGACCTCCTCTCTAGCACATCCAACCCAGTTCACAGTTACGCGGACGACAGCACCCTCCACTCAAAGATACAATATTCTAAGCCTGTCTCTTCAGCCCAATTAGATGATGATCGCAGACTCATGGAGGGTTCTGTCTCCGTGGATCTCCAACAAATATTAGACTGGGGAAGTAGAAATCTGGTACAATTCAACCCTACCAAATTTCAGTCTTGCTTTCTTTCTCATAAGAGATACACAAGCCCTAGACCCATCACAATGAACAACCAAGTTATTCAAAGTAATTAGTCCTTTTCTCTTATTGGCATTTCTGTGGATCGAAATCTCAATTGGCACCAACATGTCACATCAATTACAGAAGCGGCTGCTAAGAAATTAGGTTTCCTCTTCCGGGCTCGCAAATACTTTTCACCAGCTAATCTCTATACCTTATATACTTCACAAATAAGGCCAAACCTCGAATACTGCTCCCACATCTGGGGTGCAGCTGCCGCTTCTACACTTGCTATCCTGGACTCCATTCAAAAGAGAGCTATACGTCTCATCGGTGACCATACCTTCACCCAAGGGCTGCCATCCCTTGCCCACAGAGCGAATGCACCCTTTTACTGTCCAGGTCACCAGACATAGAACATCTTGTTATGCCCGCTCCTTTGTCCCGAGGACTTCCAAGTTGTGGAATTCCTTGCCAGCACATGTTTTTCCTTCTCCTCCGAACCTCGAAACCTTCAAGTCCAGAATTAACAAGTCGCCTCTTTCCTCCTTGTCAACACCCACGGTACGATAGTATTTAGGCTGTAAGCCCTCGTGGTGTGTTGTTGAAAATAAAAAAATGATAATAATATTAACCAAACTCTAAGTTTTTAGCTAAGCGAAAATTTGAGTCATGGGCATAACTATTTTTCCCCAGGAGACCAAAGAAGGATACAAGGACTCAAACTTTGTGTATGATAAATGAAGTTTTTCTTTTCACACCCAAAAAGAGTTATTCGGGGCTAAGAGGCCGAAAAGTAGCAATACACCAGACATACATTTCATACGAGAAAAACAAAACAGAACTGTAAATATGGCTAAAACTAACAGGCAGGATTACAATGAACCAAAAAGCATTCAATAAAGAAAATACATAGATATGTATAAATGTATGGGGCTGAAAGCTGGCCTTTTGATAGCAGAACAGGAAGTTGAAAAGTGGTTGTGACGACGAGACAATATTACCTTTGGGCTATGATGATTTATATAAAAAATGCAAGTCACTCGAATTCTACAAAAAATTGCATTAAAAATTTAAAAAGATAAGCCAAAGAAAACAAACAGATATTACAACACTAAATACAAAGGCTGCTCATTAAAATTCAGGAAATTTCAGTAACCGGTTTGGATTGACAAATAATAGTAGTAAGTAATACACACACACACACACACACACACACACACACACACACACACACACACACACACACACACACACACACACACATATATATATATATATATATATATATATATATATATATATATATATATATATATATATATATATATATATATATATATATATATATATATATAGCGCCTCGGTGGTTCAGTGGTGAGAACGCGTGCGTCTGAAGCGGAGGGTATTTCGTTTTTCCAGTACATACTTAACATCAACGGTGGTTGTGGCATTGTATTTGAGTAAGTTGAATGTCTGTACGTTCCACCCTTCGAAGGGGGCGTAAAGCCCTCGGTCCCGTGTCTATGCGATGTCAGGCTCATGAAATATCCCTACCCTCCTTACAGAAAGGCAGGGGTTCGGCAAAATTTTCAGGATAGTGGGGTGAAACTGCTCCCTGGCGACGGTGATTGGGCATAGTCGCGGAAATAGACCGAGGTTCAGGAAATAAAAATGCACAATAATATATTTATATATATATATATATATATATATATTATATATATATATATATATATATATATATATATATATATATATATATATATATATACCCAAACCTAGTAAACATTTATATAAAAATGAATTGATTTTTTTTTAGTATAGTCTATACAAGCTAAGATATAGCATTTCTCAAAATGTTCGAAAGTTTGGTTTACTGCCATAGTGATAACTTCACAGAATAAATAAATTAAAAAAAAACAGCCAAATTTTAAAATGAAAAAAAAAAACACACACACACACACACACACACATATATATATATATATATATATATATATATATATATATATATATATATATATATATATATATATATATATATATATATATATATATATATATAACAGTGACAGGGCATAGAACAAAATTTGGAAACTGTCACTTGCCACTTGCTTCCAAGTGAACGATAAACAGCATTTGTTTGCATAGCATACTGCAAAAGTTTTGTTTTCAAATTATGAAAATTAGGATTTTTTTCGTTGTTTATTGAAATTGACTCTAATGCTATATATTTTAAGGAGCTTGTGAAAATGAAAATTGTATACAGGTGCCCTATTTAAAAAAAACATTGGTCAAGATTTCAAAAACAGTAATATTTAGAAAAAGCTACCTAAATTCTAGGTAAAAAGTACTAAAAGGAGTAATTTTTACCTTTTTGACAAGTCGTCAGGCAACTGAAAATACAAGAGGTACCTGAAAATGCAATATTTTCAATATCGCCGTGTAGCTTGGAAACTAAGAGGGCTAAGACAATTTTGCTTGCGGTAAATTTAATTTCACAAAAAAGTAGCTAAAGTTCGCGAAAAACGCAAGGTTCTATCTTCACTAATAACCGAGATACCCAGCAATTTCAACCAAAATGGGAGGTCTGTACAAGCACATAACAACGAACCCAAATAACTAACCATACACAAACACCTACATACATACATGGGTGGATGGACACACACAAATATATATATATATATATATATATATATATATATATATATATATATATATATATATTTATATATATTATATATATATATATATATATATATATATATATATATATATATATATATATATATATATATATACATACAGTGTCATGACAAAGTGGGGAACCTAATTCATAAATGCGTTATTTAATTTTTCAAGAAAAATGGTCGGACAGGCCTATCAATAGTCAACTTATGGCGTAAAAATTCCATGTAGGACGTCACCTATTTCTGAATGGTGACGTTATCATAACTTTTTTTAAATGACAACCATGTTTTTTGCCGTTTTTCTAGGCCTGCTTACTACTTAAATAATGATGAAAAAAATTGGTACCTCACATAACAATTTTTATGAAAAAATAGCATTATTTACTTTAATGGAAACGTAAATTTAATCGAAAAAATTATTGAACCAAGGAAAACAAACAAAATTTAGCAAAAGTGTTCAAATTGTTCTCCACCTACCATTTGACATTTACCAATTGAATATTGCTTATATTTTTGGTATCTATATCACAATTAGCGGTCTTAGTGCAGTAGCTTAGCAGGTAGACCATTGGCTTTCGTGTCAGATGTTCTGGATTCGCATCCTACGACAGCTTTCCATAAATTATAAATAATTATTAATTTGGTATTTATTAAAACATAACAACTGCCGTGACAATGGCATTGTGGTTGAGAAAGTTGAATGCCTGCGCCCGCTCTTCAGAAAGGCCGCTAAGATGTATGTCTCGTGTACGACGCGATGTTAGGCATGTTAAACCTCCCTACCCTGCGTACAAACCTCGGGAGTTAGGTTTAATATAGAGTAAGGCGAAACATATGTCTGGGGTCGGTGACTGGACATAGTCGCTGAAATAGGCAGACGGTAAAGAAACCAAATACAATAATACTTTTTTAGGATAAATTTTAGGATATTTTGAAAAACACATCTCCAAAGCAGTACCCGTTTTTTAAGAAAGTGACAGAAAAATATTAATGTTCGGACACAGCCAGTGCCTTATGGTAGTCAATTTTCATTAATGTACATTTTTATAACTCAATTTTCCATTAACCTAGAAAAAATACATTTACATTTTTCAGCAATATATATTTTTTAATTGGTCCAATTGAGCAGCCTAATGTGTCGAAGATTAATCATGATTAATTTACGTTTATTTGAAGAAATGTTTTGTGAGTTTAAAAGCCTATCAATGTAATAAAATTTTTTATGAAAATTTGCTGGAATACAGTTATTCTGTAAAACATTAGATGACTTCAAAATTCATAACGTTACTTTATTTTCCGGCGTAATAAACGCCGAATAGACGGCTTGGACCGCTTAGAAAGGTTACAAATATAGTCTCTCCCAAGCTCATCTAAAGGCATAAGTACAATAGAATCCGTACCTTCTCCGTCCTCCGCTCTTCACCGTCCCGCTTCATAAGCTTGGTATGTAAACAAAAGAGTAGATAAATGACAACATCGCTTTGCTGGGTAGGTACAATTATTGCGAGCCTTTTAGAAAACAGGCCAAATGAGAGGCCGAATGAGACGCCACCTGCTGAGAAGTAGTTCAACACAGTAAGACTTTAGGTTGAACCATACAGTTTTTAAGGAAATCCGAAGTTCAAGATCTTTGGCAGCACTTGTCATGATAATATTTTCTATCTCTGTCGGAGGTACTTCTTCGTCTAGAATATCGCAGCCTTAAAGCTGTTAATGGCCCATCTGATTTTGCTCCAGGTAACCACCTCTTTAGCGACTGTCCAGTCTACTCTAGATGCCCGCCTATAAGGCGCCTCTATTTCTGAGTGTTCCCAGTCCGGAGGTGATTGGTTTATTATGTTACAGCCGGGGAAGTGCGTCTGGAGTAAAATTTCCATAGTTTCCTCCCCCGAGCTTATAAAGCCTCCCGTGGGTGTTCTAAGGGAGCCTATGTTAGTCTGAGGGCCCTTAGACAGGATCTTGTGTAGTCGAGCACTCTCGGACGTGTTTTCCACTTCTTCGCAGTGCCTCCTCCACGACTCCTTCTTGGCGTCCCTCAGTCTTTTGTTATAGGTCGATAGGGCCTGTCTATATTCATCCCATGCTCCCGACCTTTTGGCCGCGTTAAACAGCTTACGAACATGCGTCCTCCTTTGCCTGAGGTCCTCGTTCCACCATGGGACGTTCCTGGTGGACACCCTCATTTTCAGGGGGCAGTTGGCGTTATAGGCCGAGGTAATTGCGTCTCGCAATTGGACTGCTGCAATCTCGAGGTCTATTGAATCCCTTATGGCACTCTCAACCCCCCGCAGTTCCACAGCTAGGTCTGCCCTGTAGGCTTCCCAGTCCGCCTTGCGGGGGTCCCGGTACCATACCGTTTCTCTTTCGACTTTGGCGATTTCAAACCGGATGTATCTGTGGTCTGAGCTACTCACTGCCCCAGACACAGCCCAGCTTTTAACAAAGTCACCCAGAAACTGGGTGGAAACTGTTAGGTCTAAAACTTCCTCACGCCGTGTTGTGACGAATGTCGGTTTATTACCTCTATTCAATATGTCTAAATTAAATTTCATAAAGAATTGTAAAAGTGCCTCACCCCTAGAGTTTGTGTCCGAGCTACCCCACAACTCATGGTGCGCATTCGCATCCATGCCGATGATGGTCTGCCATCCACCTGCTCTGCTACCCACCATCAGCTGCTCCAATTCGTTGGGTGGAGGAGGGTCCGTGCTGTCCCCTGGCAGATAGGCTGACGCGACAGTAATGTCCCTCAGCCCATCCGCTCCTCCACATCGGATTTTGATCGTTGCGTTGAGAAACTCTATCCCTTCCCTGACAAAAATGCAGGCCCTCGGATTCTCGCTGGACCTGCTGTAGATGAGCTTTCCAGTAGCTCCGCCGAGTCCCTTGATCTCTCCTTTGTAGGAGTACGGTTCCTGGATGAGGGCCACATCCGTGTTCCTCAGAGCCATTAGTAGTCCGGCCGTGGCTGCCCTACTGTGTTGGAGGTTGACCTGAAGGAACCTAAGTCCCATTAACCCTTAGTTGCTTCCCCAGTGGGCGGAAGCTAACCCTTCCCATGCCCCAGAATGCCTTGAAGGAGGTTCCTTCAAGGGCTCTGTAAGATGTTGGGTCGATCGAGAAGGCGAGCGTCTGTCCTTTCTCCTCTGCCTTCCTGCTTAAAACCGACCAGTGTTGCGTCCCCAGTTCAGGGTTCTGGATCTTAAGTCTGCTGATCACCGTCTCCTGCGGGACGGTGTCAGGGATCCGTACGAGGACCTTGCGTCTCTTTGGGAGTTCCTTGGGCTCGACGGCTGTCAAGTCCGCCCCCTCCCAAATCTGACCGAGGCCCCCGATCGTTTTCCGCAGCCAGTCCCGCGACTGCGGGCCGGCACAGGTTGTCCAGAGGATGCCCCCCGTCAGGCGCGTCCGGTGGAACTGAGGCGGACTCTCCCCTTCCTGAAGAGAGTCCACTGCAGCTACCACCGCAGCCTGGATCAGGTCCGCCTTCCCCTGGTCTAGCGTGACCTCAGGATGGCGTCTGTCAATCACCGCCATCCCGAGGCCCTCCGCAGCCTCCCTGTAAGAGCCAGTCTGCGCCGGTGTTCCGGCCTTGGTTCCTTTGGGAGGTCTGTCTGTAGAAGGCGTGCTAGAGCCAGAGCGCGGCGTCTTCTGACTCGCACTCTCCTCTTGCGCCTTTACAGGCACCCTGGCCCTTTTGGAACGTCTGTCTGTAGTTGGCGTGCTAGAGTTCGAGCGCGTCCTCTTCTGACCCGCACTCCCCTCTTGCGCCTTTACAGGTTTCTCGACCGTCCAGGTCCCGGCCGCCATTTTTTGCGCCCTCCGGAGCTTCTTTCTTTGCGCCCCGGAAAGACGCTTGGACTGCCGGGGCAGTCCCTCTACTCTAACAGTAGAGTCCTCACTGGTGGAGGGGCCCCCGGAGTCCGTGGAGCTCACCGCCCTCCGGTGGGACCCAGCCTCCAGCTTGGGTGTCGGGGACAGGTCTCTGGCCGAAGCTACCCCCTGATCCCCCGTATCTACGCCGGTCGTGGGACCTCCAGAGTCCGCTGCCGCCCCCTGGCTCGTCTCCGTTTCCGGGATAGACTCAAGGCACAAGTCTGTAGCCGGAGCCACTCCTCGAGCCTCATTGGTTTTGGTTTTGTATGTGTTTATTATCTTCATGTTGTTCCCACGAGAATGGGGGAAATACTGTCCACACCATCAGAACCCCCTGTGTGGTGCAAGGCGGGTTACTCTGGAGGGTTGCCTGGTACTCCAGAGGTTCCGTTCACGACACCATCGCCCTGGTGCCATCCATCCATAGGCACGGGTCACGTGACACCGTAGATTGGGGGAGTTTAGTTCGACCTCCTTGTCTAGATCCGTCATGTTTAGTTATTAGCAGGGTCACCTCGTGCAGGATGCGGATTTTTACCGCGCATGACGGTCTTGGGGAAAGCTTCATCGGGAGTTTATGTTGTTATTTCCACTTCCTCAGCTTGCCCCCTGGAGTCCTTTGGCCCGCGACTCCTGAACCCCTATTGTATCTCTACATGTACCTATTCTTTTTAGTGATTGACGAAACAATAAAGTAATTGCGAAAGCTTTCAAAAGCAATTTTTAAATATCTGATACTCGCGAGTGAATAACAAAATTTATTACCTAATATTAAATTCAGCTATGAATAATCTCAATATATATATATATATATATATATATATATATATATATATATATATATATATATATATATATATATATATATATAGATATAACCTTGTTATATCAATGCTTGATCACAGTTACAATTTGACACAACTCACAGCAACAAAAAATATTTTAATACTCTTGTTAGCGTTAGCAAATATTTTAGCCTACGGATAAAACAAAACCAGGTAGAAAAATTTGCTAATTATACAAATATTACAAATGAGCCTTATCTCTGTGTGTGTTTGACAGAAATAACCACTTCTATTATTGTCGATCTCACTTGTGCCTCAGAACATCGATGCACACACGAAACTACTGCCAGGTCCCTTTCAGTGTAAATTCATTTCAATACATTTCAATGATTCAAGCATACTTATTATTTTGAATTTTAAACATAGAAAAGACACGAGATGGCCGGATAGCTTTTGTGGTTCAGGCCAATTGGCTTTGTAAATAGAAGAAGAGGAAACAACAAATAAATTGACGTTTCTATGAAGATGTGGGCGGAGTTCGCTTATATTTTTATTTCATTCCTTTACTTGAATTAAACACTAATCCTGTCATATTGTATTTGCATTTTTATTGCGCCATCTCTTAGGAAATAGCTGGTCTACGGATGGTGCCGAAACGCGCAATTTTGACCAGACATATTGACTAAATAATTAAGGTATGTCATATTTCACATTTCACTTTATACTACGTTTTTCTTTGGAATTCGAAAGACCTGAAATTTAAGAAACTTATTCTGGGATACCTATTCTAGGCAAAGAGTGATTTTGAGCAAATTCTGTGACAAAAAATTGTCAAATTATGGTTTGGCAAAAACATTGTATTTTCTTTATAAACGGGATATTTCCTTCAAAAATCTGTATTGCCTTCCTTAAACCTTAATCTATCTATTATATACTATATTTTAAGTGTAAGGCTTTAATTGGGAGAGTTCAACAAGCTACAAATATAGTGTATTTTAAACATTTTATTGAACCCCCCTCTTAACTTCAAGTTTTGTTCTTTTAACTCAGTTGAGTTACATTCTTATGTCACGTTATTAATATTTGCCCAATATATATTAAAAGTGAAATGAATTTAGTGATGAAAGCAACAGCAGGAAAATCAAATTAACATAATAAAAATCAAGACGTAAAAGTTTTCAATCAATAAACATCAACTTAAGGACTGCATAGACGTACTTTAATATTAACCAAGGTCGAGAACAATTTTCTTATTTTTACTTTGGTTCAATATTCTCATTTAAACAAAATGGAAATATTGCATTATTTATTCCTTTATTTAATAAAATTTTACATTATGTCTGATACAATAAGTATAGTACTTGTGCTGTATCTTGCAACATAATTTAGGTAAGGTTTTATGCAGATAAACTTGACATTAACATTTCCAAATTTAAGAAACTTCAAATTCTGATAAACTAAACTAGATAAACTAGATTGTCGTTTACACCTTTCTTTCTCCAGCTAATACTTCTATCATTGCTTCCATTTGCCACAAGTCTTAAAGTCTCTACAATAACATTCCTACAGTTCACTCTTTTCAATCCATATCTGCCACAAAAAGCTATAAATTTTGTATACCTAAAATGAGTTTCTTTTGACAGAAATAATTTTAGTTTTCTACAACCAAGTAAAAAGTTCTGTTAGATATGATATTAAATAATGTATGAAAATTAATGTAATTAGAGAATGATCATTCAGATAAGAAACATATAACACTTTTGAACCCAAATAGTCTCCATTACTTTTGCTTAAATTATGCCTTGACTACTTAGTTACAAGCAAATTGTAAGTTTTTTATTGATTCGAAACTAAAGATTAAATTATTACACTAATCTCTGTGTTAATTTTAGGTTTAATCAGATAAGTTCTAATGAAGAGGGTGAATATGTATGCAGTGCTACAAATGAGGCAGGAACTGCAACTGCTATAGCAAATATTGTTGTTCATACAAAGCCAGAAGTGTGGACAGTACCTGCTAATGACATTATTGTTAAAAATAGGGGTGAACATTTGCGCTTGGAATGTCATGCCTCAGGCAGACCTTTACCAACTGTTGAATGGTCCAGAGTAGGAAAATATACAAAAACTTATTCAAGGTAAGTAAATGAATTTAAAAAGTAATATTTTTATAAAAAGAGTACCGAAGTTAATGTGTATCAAATCATTAGTTTTTATAGTAGAAAGACACGCACGCGTGGCACACATGCGCACACTACACACACACCACACACACTCTCGCGCATGTACATTCACACAAGCATACATATCTGATTTTTGAGTTTTGATAATTTTTTTATAGGATGTTTTACAATGGATTTCTGTGTAAGCTTATGGGTTATATTCTCACATATGTCACCTATCTTCGGAGTTCTACTCTCGAAAGATTTAGCGGTCATGCATTTTCATTAAATGTTTTAAAGCATTTGATCCGGTCTACAATGGGGTATTTCTTCCATTGAATGGATTTTTTCTCAAAGTTTACTAATGGAAGTTTCGTTTCCTAAAGGACCACTTCTTGCATGGGGTTGTAAAAAATTTTTATCATATATATATATATATATATATATATATATATATATATATATATATATATATATATATATATATATATATATATATATATATATATATATATATATATATATATATTAGAAACTGATATGGGTTTTCCACAAAGCCATCGGTTTTGGTTCCCACTCTCTTACTTTTACTCATACACACCAAGAATCAAATCTACAGCTTCTCCGGCGGCAGCACTTTTTATAGTATGTTCCCAAAACTCACCCAATATCTGTTTATAGCTCATTATCAGTGAGGATTGATGAAACCAGCTCTCTTACCTGTCTAAAGGTTTTTTTGCCCAGAAAAGACATTATTTCTACATTGTGTTGACAGTTGCAGAGAAACTTTGGTGGCATCTACATGTTTCTAATGTTCCAGGTTAGTTTATTCCACTACAGCAGCTTCTTACACTGTATAAGGCGCGCACACACACACACACATCTACAGTTGAAAAATTGATCTCATGCCTGTGGTGCTGCCCCAAAAACCACATTGTTTCTTTTAGATTCCATTTTAAAATGAACTGTTTGTATTATATGTAATTCATATATCACTGTTAGTCACACTTAAGGTTGTCACAAAGAAAAATCAATATTGTCACTATCATCAACATTGTGTGTCAGAGATTATGTTACTTTTTCCATTCACCATTACCATTTAATGAGCAAACTCATTTTAGCCTAAGTCTCAAATAACCTAGTCATCTAACAGTGTGCTATGAATCCTTGGTATTTTTTAAGACATGTAAGCTTTGGATTCCCTTACCAACAGACATATAGTTAAATAGTAAATTAGGCTATTTATTGTTAAATCTGTGGTCATAAGTTCTCATATCAGACTGTAATCATATGCTCAACTCCTAAATACTAGATACAGATTTGGAGACTACTTCTCTGACTTCACTGTTGGGTTTCGTTTCTGTAAATTAAGGACGTAGCCAATACGTAAGCTAAGTGGAGCAAGTGGCTCTTCTGAATTCTAGATGTTCTAGGATGTTTTTCAATGTTTCTGTAACCAGTTTCGCTGCTTGACAGCATCCTCAAACAAGTACAAATTTTATCAGTACAGTGCATATGGCACGTTATGGGTATTTAAAGTACACTAAGGTTATAACACAGTATAAAACACAAAAGGAGACAACCAAAATACAGCTAATTTCACACAGATAACTTCATAACTGTGATTTGAGATGCTTCATGGCAAGCAACACCAGCCCTAGAACAGAGGTCTTCAACTAAGAATATTCCAAAAGAAATAATGGAATTCTTAGAAGGTTGTGACACCATAAAAGACACCCCTCTGACAAAACTGTTTTCAACCGTGCTACCAAACAACTAAAAGAAAAACTACAGGAAATTGGAAAATAGTTTTTTAGAAACTACCTGCAGAACTTAACATACAAAGACCGCACTTTATGGAAAGCTGCCAAAGATCTCGAAATAAGGCTAATAAGAAAATCTGATGGTTCGTGGACGAGTTCTGATAAATAAAAGGCAGAGTTGTTTACTACGCATCTTTTTAGTTTTTTTTACTCCAAATGGTCCAAACACAAGGAAGTGAAAGATTTTTAGAAACACTTTGTCAGATGTCACTGCTCATACAAAAATTCAAAAAGTCAGAAGTTAAACGTGTAATACAACGTCGCAACATAAAGAAGTGTCCTGGGTATGATCTGATTAATCTGATAATCTTCTGAATTAACAAAAGACTGTGTACACTGTTATTTCCACTTTTCTAATTCTTTTATATGTCATATGTCTAATGTAAAGTATCTATCGAGCAATGAAAGAAAACGGTAGTATCGATAGTGAGTGATAATAAGTTGTGCAAGAAAGTATGTCACACTTTTTAATACATACTTACAATTCTAGTAAATGTAATAATATATAAACAATATAAATTGAATATATTATATTCAGTTTATAAATTAATTTAAAATAATTTCCTAAATCAGAAAATCCGTGTAACAATGACATGGAAAAAATGCCTGCTGGCATAGAATTATAGAATTTATATAATTCAATTGTTTTTATGCAATCAACATAATCAGATAAAAATAAAAAAACAGATGTCAATAATAAAGCTGGATCATCATATATAGGGTTCAGTCAAATCCAAATGAACACTGATGTAAATAATACAAACTTAACATACAACAATAGCGAATGGCACCAGGTTAGAGCAAACAAAAGAGAAAGAATATACAGGCAATTTAGTGGTGCTTCATCAATACAAGTAGTGGGTTCCAATCGTTTCTCTGCTCTGACGTTACAAGACAATGAATCTGCTATTAATATGCAATCTCAGCTCCTGAAAATCGCTAAACCTCCGTCCAATTTTTGTCCAGCTCGTGATCGATTATAATAAAAAAAGATACAGTCATTGACAAATATAGTGGAAGTAGAGCAATACATAAGCAAGGCCTTGAGAGACAGTATTATCAAAATTAATGCTCATACACTTCAAACTTATAGAAAACTCGTAAACCATATGAGAGGTAACAATACAATATACCATACATATCAAGTGAAGGAAGATTGTCCCTACTGAGTCGTCATACAAAACACCATGCTGTTCCAGTTACTGATATTAAAGATGAACTTGACAATAGAAGTTTTAATGTCAGGAATATTGCTAACATCAGACACAGGATAAACAAAGAACCACTCCCAATGTTATTTGTTTATCTTGAACCAGATCATATTAAGAAAAATATCTATAAACTAAAATATCTACCAGATGTTACTGCCTATATGAAAATTGAATAAGTCAGAAGTTAAACGAGAAATATAACATCTCAACATAAAGAAGCTAGTGCTAAGGGTGCACCCTATGGAACTTTTACTTGATATCTAATGTTACATGTGCAGTGCATGGAAGATTTATTTTATGTCTTATGTTATGGACGTGGAGCATGTAGCAATAGTCACGGCCAAAACTTAATAGTTAAATTGATAAAGTTTACTGTTTAAAAAACTGATAGATGTGTTCAACTAATTTTTAAGCATCACCGTTTCTATACTATACATAATTTTATTGACAACATTGAGTTAACAAAATGACTTCATATACATTCTATTTGATTATAGTTTACCAGCTTCAAGAGGTGATTCAGTTTCTCATGGCTATTCGTTTAGGAATGTTGCCGTCCAGGAATTCCAGCATTTGTCACAGCAAGATGAGGGATTATATATTTGCAGAGGAAGTAATGATGCTGGTATTGCAGAGAAAAAAATTCAGTTGATGATAGATTCTCTTCCAACACGTGGTGATATTGTTGGTAAGTTTGCAAGTGGCAGAGAATTTATTTAGAATTAAAATTAAAATTACTTTGAACCATCTTCTCACCATAATTTTAATAAAATAACACAAGTTACTACATAATTTGCATAAAGTTGACCGTTATATATATATATATATATATATATATATATATATATATATATATATATATATATATATATATATATATATATATATATATATATATATATATATATATATATATATATATATATATATATATATATATATATATATATAGTATTGATATTTAGCAATATCAAACTAAATTTATTAGCTACTTCACGCAAAGCTCAAAACCAAAAACTTAAAACTAAGTACTTACGGGTAAACTAAAATATCACTTATCACTAATTAAAATACTAAAGTTTTTTTTGACCGATAATTGTCAAAACACTCACACTGCCACTAAATGTCAATACTGTAGAAAACCTGGCAGCAACGGAAGTGGGTATCGAAGGTGGTATCGTGCAGAATACTGATCCCAGTCAAAGCGGTTTGGTGTAAAATACTGTAGTACAGTCCTGCATCATTTGTCAAATAGATATATCCGAATATGATTTGCATATTAACAGCATGTCAATCTGAAAACACAAAGATTGTAAAGTTGATAAATGAAAAGAGATACAAAACGCACAGTCCTCAAAAGATAAACAGTAAAAAATGATACTTAGTTTGCACGTATTGTGTATGTTCTTTTTTGTAAATTGTATCCATGCCAACAACAATATCCATATTACTCGACATTTATACACACTAAAAAAACACATTACCAGACATATTCTTTATTACTGTTATTATCGTGCAGAATACTGATCCCAGTCAAAGCGGTTTGGTGTAAAATACTGTAGTACAGCCCTGAATCATTTGTCAAATAGGTATATCCGAATATGATCTGCATATTAACAGCATGTCAATTTGAGAACACAAAGATTGTAAAGTTGATAAACGAAAAGAGATACAAAAAGCACAGTGCTCATAAGATAAACAGTAAAAAATGATACCTAGTTTGCACGTATTGTGTATGTTCTTTTTTGTAAATTGTATCAATGCCAACATCAATATCCATATTACTCGACATTTATACACACTAAAAAAACACATTATAAACCAGACATATTCTTTATTACTGTTATTTAGTACTGGCTAAAAGCAATGAAATATGAAAACGAAATAATTCACTTGAATCATTGTTGACAATTTTACATTTATAACCTAAATAATTTGGATTAATATCAGTAAAGAGATTAATTAAGCCACATACCTAAAGGTGTATGTATAGCTTGAACTTTTTAAACAAGTCAGTTTAAACCAAAGAATTATGGTCAAAAGATTTTTACTTACATGATTTAAAATAAGATGTATTGAAAAACACTCTGTATATTATATAAGAAGTGAAATTTTAAAACATACAAGGATAACAGTGGTGTTGAAAAGACTTGCAATCAAGATTTGAACATTTAAAAGTGTTTCTCGTTTTAATTTAAATAATTGTTTGTGTTTAGAATAAGTGAGGTTATCCAAATGTCATTTCTAGATTTAGTCATTTTAATGTTGAAAATGTAACTAGAGTGAAGGATTTGAATTTGGCGGGTTTCTAAATTTGACATACCTGTCAAGAGATGAAATGATAATTTCCATATGACAATGGCTGTAGACTCTGTGTAGCTGATGCCAAGAAAAACCAGAACTTTAAACATTGAAAATAATTTCCAGATAGTTTGCCATGATTTTAATACAGGAACATGAAACAGGGTTCGATATAAGAATTTTCGAGAATATCCGTTTTGTTTCTTAGGACGCCAAGTAAAGAGCGTCAGATTTCCGTCCAGATAAAATATGAATATTTAAATCAATTTGTGTGTGAATAGTACCCATTTTAGTCCTAGAAGTAACATAAGAAGTAGTCGATTAGATGATCCAAATAAGAAAATCACAAGAAGAAATAAATATACTGGTAATATAACATCAAAACTTACCTATAGATGCAACCATCACATACAAGGTATCGAAAATCTATGTATTTATATCACCACAAAAGGGAAGATTCTTGTAAGTATAAATATAGACAAACTATCAGTCTTTTTGTCAAGCAATAAATGTTTTATGGTAATAGCAGAAATTCACATAAACAGAAATCCAAAACCAAATTCCTATAGTGTTTCAAAAGCGGAATCATAGAGGGCGGATAGTGTATCAAATTAGAAACTTAAAGAAAAATATTTGGTCATTTTGTCAAAATTAAAACAATAATAATTCTGTCACTTAATGAATAAAAAATTTTGTTAGTAGATTAAATAATAGAGGATCCGCATAAGCTAAAATTCTAGAATTTTCCATTATAAAATAAAGGTATTTGTTACTATTTAAAAAACTATGACGTATTTCTTTGGGGAACATTTATGTATATTAGGTTTAATTGCATATAGCAGTTTTTCTCTAAATTAGAACCGACTACTGAAGTTACGAGTCATAGCAGAGCAGCCGAGGAAAATAATAAAGGCAAGTATATTTATATGTATAAATTATCTATTGCTAATTTAACAGTGTTAAAGAATAGACCACCAACATTACATTAAATAAAACAGAAAACCCATAAACATAAACATTTATTAATGAACACCTCATTTCATAAAATTTAAAATAAGATTTGCATAATTTGTGCATGGGCATTAGGTGTAAACTGTAGATAAATACATTCCAATTTAAAATACGATATAAATATAAAACTATAAAATCAATTACACAAAGTACACCTATTCACCTACCTAAATATAAAATCTATATATAAATCTATATAAAAATATATAAAGGCTAGTCCTTGAAATCGATACAATATATATATATATATATATATATATATATATATATATATATATATATATATATATATATATATATACTGTTACACTTCAGGGTTTCGGGGTTCTGGACTTGTTGACTAACAAAACACAACTTTTCAAACTACTAATTTATTACAACCAACTAATTTCCAACATCACCATCATCAACTAAAATATTTTTCATTTCTCTCTATTACTTAATGTCCATAGAACTATATTTCACTATGTGCTTTCTATGATCGCTTATTATACACCAACGCTAACTCACTACTGATTGACTTACTCTATCTGCGGCTCGCCTATTTATACTGTGCATAGAGATTCTAGATCTACATTGTTCTACACCTGTCACTTATGGTCCTTTCTAGAAATATAATTCCAGAGTGTTACCAACACACTTTACAAGATGCTTGTGACCATAGAAGTAACCGGTTCATAAACTTAATTCTCATAGAGACGGGTGTGACACTGCCCCCTTCATACATTTTACCGTCCCGGACTAATTTTGACATTTCTTTGTATGGTGTAAGCCTGTGCATATGGACCACCTTCATCTTGCTCTTTGGGTTCGTCTGAATGTGATAGACAACGTCATTGACCGTTTTGACCACCTTACATGGATCTTCCCATAATTTCTGTAGTTTCAGTAACCGTCCCTTGTGTTGTACTGGATTGCAGAACCACACCCGATCTCATTCTTTAAAACCAGCTTAATTAGCTCGCACATCATTCATGCGGTCACTTTCTACTCTATGCATTCTGACAGCAGAATAGATGGCTTCCATTCTTCTTTCCAAATGTTTGATGTATTCATCAGCTGAACGTGGAGCATGTGTGGGTTTTCCAAATATGAAATCAGGAGGAAGTCTTAACTCTCGCCCAAAAACGACGTTGGCTGTGGTATATCCGGTAGTGTCCTGGCATACCGAGCGGTATGCCAGGAGAAATAGTGGAATGTGCCTGTCCCAATCCCTTTGGTGTTTATTATTACATATGTCACCAGTTTGAAATAAGACTTTTCAGCCGGCAACATTGGAGAAGAAAAAGAGGATAGAAGGTGGTACCTACGAAGGTTGTGTTGTGGAAGTGCAGCTCATTGTTTTACAAACGTACATAATCATTTAAAATTACATATTTAATTTACGTTATATTCACTAGTTCACGAATCGTTATTTATGTTAGTTGTAGCAATAAAGAATTAGTAGTTCTGTTATTCGTCTTGTTTAATCACTTCGTCAAAGACATAACAGAAATGGCGACGAGGATGGGATAGAAACAGAGTAAATAATACTCTAAATTACGAAATCTGTAAGTCAAGCATTTACTCTATTTAATCAAAAATACACTACATATTACATTAGGGCTTTTACATATGTGATTTACTTGCACAAACAAATATTTAGCAGAAGTTTTCCACATCTACAATAAGTACGATCGTAGCGGCCTACGTAGGAAACAGAATCGCCTGCAATCCATTTTACACAAAAATTGTGTGTTGTTGCCATATCGTTTTATTTTACTTAAAACTGGTTACTTCAACTGCAATTGGTTATATTATCAAGATACACAAATAACGCAATCTGGACGACTTACGACGCCGTACCAAACCCGATTGAACCCTTATTACATAACCTATGAATCAGGGGCCTCCCATAACCTAAAAAGAAAATCGCCTTGATAGCCCTCTAGGCATTCCTTTTCCTTCTAATGTCCTGCAAATAAAAAATAAAAATTGAGCAACTTTTAGAGAAGCTGACGCAAGCTATTACTGAAATAAGTAACAACAACAGATTACAGACTGAATTATTACAATCCAGGCAAGGTGGCATTACGAAAACCAATTTACAAGGAATAAATTTGCAACCATTTGATGAAACTAGTGAAACTTTCGACTCTTATTTACAAAGGCTTGAGAATTATTTAGAACTTAGAGGTTTAACAGATGATACACCACAAAATGATAAGAAATGTGTTCAAATACTGATCAGCTGTCTTGGACCGAAATCTTATCATACTCTAACGAGCCTTACAGCACCAGATCCTCCAAAAGCAAAGAAATTTCAAGAAATTATGATACTTCTTCGAGACCACTTGTGTCCAAAACCAAGCATAGTGTCCGAACAACACAAATTTGCATCTCGAATACAACATGAAGGAGAGACAATTTCAAATTTTCAAGCTGAATTAAAGAAATTAACTACAAATTGTAATTTCACGTGCGAGCATTGCTCAAGATCTACCATAAATACTCATTTGAGAACTCAGTTCATAAGAGGGGTTAGAGATAATGATATTAGAGAAAGATTATTACAACAAAGCTCAAACATTACTTTTGACGATGCAGTAAAAGTAGCAGTGTCTATTGAATATTCAAAGCTAGAAAGCAAGCAAATGAGCAAGCCTGCCGATCAAATAAATTATATAAATAAAGTTAAAAGTAATAAAAATAATTATAAAAATGAACATAAAAATTATAAATCAAAAGAATCAAGGTCTACTACAAAGATTCCAGAAGAGATATGGAGGAAATGTTTCAAATGCGGGAGAGTCTCCTGAATGCAAAAGTAAAAACCTATTTTGTACAAATTGCAAAAAAAAAATGGTCATGTTAACAAAGTATGTTTGAAGAAAAACTCATCTAAACTACATCAAATTTCAGAACTGGATGACAGAGAAGATAATTCAGAAATTTTTACAATAAATCTACTTGCAGTAAATTCTTTGAACACTCAGAAGATTAATATTGACTTAGCTATAGATAACAATAAATGCACTATGGAAGTTGATACCGGTGCAGCAGTCTCTACAGTTTCTTACAAGAAATTTAAAGAAATTTGCCCAAATAAGCACTTAAACCATACAGAAATAAAGCTCAGAACTTACACTGGAGAAATTATTAAACCATTAGGAACTTGTAACGTACAAATTAAATACAAAGGTCAAGTTGCCCAAGGAAATCTTTACGTAATACAAAAGAATGTTGATGCTATATTTGGAAGAGATTGGTTACGAAAACTGAAGCTTGACTGGTCAGAAATAATCCAAATCCACTCTGTTTTACAAGTTGATTCCGATACAGCTTTAATTAATCTACTTGCGAAAAATGAAGATATATTTTCAACAGAAGTTGGGGAAGTACCGAACTTACAGTGCTCAATAAAAATTGAAGAAACCTGCACTCCTATATTTATTCGACCTAGACCAGTGCCATAGGCTTTACAGTCTAGAATCGAAGAAGAGATAAATCAACTAGAGAAGCTGAAAATAATAGAAAAGGTGAATTACTCATCGTAGGGTAGTCCAATAGTACCTGTAGTCAAAAGCAATGGCGAGATAAGGTTGTGTGCTGATTACAAAGTCACAGTAAATAAATTTATTAAAGATGATAATTATCCAATTCCAAAAGTACAAGACATATTCGCTAAGATGAGCGGAGGAAACTATTTTTGCACTTTAGATATTAACCAAGCTTACTTACATTTGAAAGTAGATGAAAACAGCTCCATGATACAAGCCATCAGTACACATAAAGGTATATTCAAAGTCAAAAGACTCATGTTTGGAATAAAAATAGCTCCAAATGTGTGGCAACGTTTTATGGATCAAGTACTTCAAGATTTACCAGAAGTTGCTTGTTTCTTTGATGATATTGTTGTCAAAGGTACTACATATCCAGACCTACTACATAATTTAGAAAAAATTTTTAAAAGGTTAAGAAAACACAACTTACATTTGAACAAATCGAAATGCCAGTTTTCGCAGCGCTCAATAAGATACTTAGGTCATATCATTGACAGTACATGTATTCGACCAATGCCTGCTAAAGTCGAGGCTATTGTGAAAAGTCACTCCAAAGAACGTAAATGAATTAGGAGTTCTACTAGGCATGATAAATTATTACCAGAAGTTTTTACCAAACCTTGCAGTAAAGTTACATCCCTTAAACTATCTTCTACAGAAGCATGTTAAATTTAAGTGGACGGATGAATGTGAAAAGGTATTTCAGATGTTAAAGAAAGAAATTTCAAGCTCAAAAGTGCTAATACCCTACAACCCAGATTTACCGCTGATATTAGCAACAGATGCATCACCAACTGGGTTGGGAGCAGTAATTTCACACATTACAGATCAGGGAGAGACACCTATAGCTTTTGCATCCCGATCACTTACAAAGTCTGAAAATAACTACAGCCAACTTGATAAAGAAGCTACAGCAATTGTATGGGGGTTAAAGCAAGTTTTTCAATACTGTTATGGAAGACAAATTATTTTAATTACCGACAACAAACCGTTTACAAGAATATTACATCCTACTAAAGACTTACCTTCATGCTCTGCAACAAGATTATTACATTACGCAAATTTCATGGCTGGATTCAAATACAAAATCAGATACAGGAATACCAAAGAACATGCTAATGCTGATTTTTTGTCAAGATTCGCTCTGAAATGCAAGCAAGAGAATAAACTGGATGAAGACTCAATATTTTATATGAATCAATTGGAACAATTACCAGTTACGAAAGAAGAAATTAGAAGAGAAACACTCAAGGATCCTGAATGCAAACGAAAATATGAAATGCTTCAAACGGGAAATTACTTACCAGGAGAAGATGTGGCCAAGTTTAGTCTTCAAGATGGATGCATATTTAATGGGGTAAGAGTAATGATTCCAAAAACACTACAAAAGAGAGTACTTACTGAAGTACATACACTTAGCTAGAAGTTATGTTTGGTGGATAGGAATCGACAAAGATATAGAATCTACAGCTAATAAATGCAAAGATTGTTGTAAAATAAGAAACAATCCAAGTCAAGAACTGCCAATTCATCCGTGGGAATATACAAAATACCCATGGCAAAGATTGCATATGGATTACGCCGGACCATTTTGTAACACCTATTTTCTTAAAATTGTAGATGCATATACAAAATATTTAGAAGTTGTACCTACTGATACTACGACCACAAAAGCCACTATAGGAATACTACGAGAGACATTTGCACGTTTTGGATTACCCATTACTTTAGTAAGTGATAACGGAAGTCAATTTAAATCATTGGAATTTCAGCAATTTTTTAAATCCAATGGTATACAGCACAAAACTACAGCACCTTATCATCCTGCAAGTAATGGGCAAGCTGAGAGATACGTCCAGACATTCAAGCAAGCTTTACGTGCCATGATGAATTAACCAGGTGATTTGAAACTAAAGTTATGCAGATTTCTAATGCAGTATAGGAAAACAGTTCATTCTACTACAGGCTCCAGTCCTGCAGAACTGATGTTTAAACGACAATTTAGAACAACAATAGATCTAGTTAAACGAGATCTTTCAAAGGAAATGACTGAACGACGTCCAGATGAACAGAGATTTATAAAGTTACACATTGGAGATACAGTTCAAGTAAGATTTTATGACAATCCAATTAGAAAATGGAAATTCGGAAGGATTACAAAAGTACTTGGTAGCTTACATTATGAAGTTGAAGTGGATGGAAAGCGACATAAGCGACATGCTGAACAACTTAGAAAGACTGAATACGAAGGTCCAAATGATTTACAGATACCGTATGTTCCAGTACCTGAGATTAGCAGCAAGGAGTCGAATAAAGAAGAGCCAATTACAGAGGAAGAAAAGCTTCCAAGCAACTTCAAAAATGAGAATGAATCACCTTCCAAGGGAGAAATCGCCACTGAGCTAATTCACATACCATTGACGTCTACACCAAGGGCCGAAGAACCATTACGAAGATCGACTAGAATAAAAAAGAAGCCCCAGCGTTTGAATTTATAGCCGAGGGGAGAATGTTACATATGTCACCAGTTTGAAATAAGACTTTTCAGCCGGCAACATTGGAGAAAAAAAAGAGGATAGAAGGTGGTACCTACGAAGGTTGTGTTGTGGAAGTGCAGCTCATTGTTTTACAAACGTACATAATCATTTAAAATTACATATTTAATTTACGTTATATTCACTAGTTCACGAATCGTTATTTATGTTAGTTGTAACAATAAAGAATTAGTAGTTCTGTTATTCGTCTTGTTTAATCACTTCGTCAAAGACATAACATTCATGGACAAATATTTTTAAATGGGACTCCAATGTACCATTGAATCTGTCCACTGTTCTGTCAGATTGGGGGTGCATGGGTGTAGTTCTCGTTTTTCTGATTCCCATCAGCTCACAAACCTTCTGAAACACAGCCGATACTCTGCAACGGTCGTGGCCTCTTGATTCGGCACCGCAAACACCTCTGGCCACTTGCTAGAATAATTCAGGGCAACAACCATAAAAAATATTTCCTGCATCTGTTCTAGGGACCGGACCAGCTTTGTCGATTGCAATTCTTTCTAATGCAGCTCTCATGTTGTACTGCTTCATTCACCGCCTGGTTTTTGATTTAGGTCCCTTATTGTATGCACACTTTTAACAGGTTTTGCACCATTCCTCCACATCAGCTCTACATCTTAACCAATAAAACCGTTCTCTGACCTTCTCCAAAATTTTCTTTACCCCTGAATGGCCTCCACCTGCTCCACCCTGGATCTCTTCGATTACCTCTCTAACTCTTGGCCGCAGGACTATTTGCTTTAATATGCGGGTTCCACCCTCTGACTCCCAATTCCTGACCAGAAGACCATCACTGATTTTAATAGAGTCCCCCTGGGCCCAGTAACTTGTGGTGGCCACGCTTTTATCACTAACTTCCGACCAAGCAGGTCTTTCGGGGCAAGTCTCCTTCCATCTGTAGACTGACTGGATATCAGGGTCTTCTTTTTGGTCCTCCATTAACCTCTGCGGGTCCCATTGGTTAACTGGTTGCACCATTGTTCTCCTACACACTTGCAGATTCAACCCTTCTTTATTTTTGGCAGAGATGCAATGCTTGCATTTTGGTGGGCTAGGTCTCCTAGATAGGGCGTCGGTATTACCATGCTGTCGTCCAGGGCGGTGATCGATGGTGACATTGTACTCTTGAAGGCGTTCAAGCCACCTCGCCATCTGTCCCTCTGGGGTCTTTAAACAGAAGAAGCCAGCATGGTCGGTACTCAGGAGCTTCTTGGCCATATAGATATTTGTGATAAGGCTCCAATGTCTTGATAATGGCTAGAAGTTCTTTTCTCGTTATGCAATAGTTCTTTTCCGCTTTTGACAGGGCTTTGCTGAAATATGCTACAACTTTCTCTTCGCCTCCCTGTTCCTGTGAAAGAACACCTCCAAGGCCAAAATTGCTCGCATCTGTGTCCACAATAAACCGGTGACCAGGCTGGGGGTATGTCAGAATCGGGGGTGAATAGAGAGTCCGCTTTAGTGTCTTAAATGCTCTTTCACACTCATTGGTCCAAGTGGAGGGTGTCTTTTTTTATGGTCAGTTTATGCAAGGGTTTCGCGATGTCAGCAAACCCCTTTACGGCGGTAATATGTTCAAAGGTCCAGAAAACTTCGCAGCTGATGTACATTGGTTGGGATCTCCTAGTTTATAATATAGTCTATCTTCTCTGAGTTGGTTTTGACTCCATCTAGGATGATAATGTGGCCTAAATACTGTTTTCTGAAAGAGACAGCATTTCTTCGAATTTAATTTCAAATTGGCTCCCTGTAGTTTCTGAAACACTTGTTCAACATTCTTCATGTGATCTTCGAACGACTTTCCCATGATAATGACGTTATCTAGGTACACAAGGCATGTCTTCCAGTGTAGACCTCTTAGAACTGTCTCCGTTAGACTTTAAACATGGCTGGAGCATTACACAACTCAAATCGCATGACGTTGAACTGCCACAGTCCACTACCAGTGATAAACAGTTTTTTCTTTGTCTTTGGGCTTAATATCGACTTGCCATAGCTACTTTTCAAGTCCAATGTCGAAAACCATCTTGCGCCTGCCAGTGTATCAAGTGTATCGTCAATTCTGGGAAGTGGATAGATGTCTTTCTTAGTGACATCATTTAACCGGCGGTAATCTACACAAAACCTCGTGGAGCCATCCTTCTTGTCAACTAACACTTCTGAAGAGGCCCAGAGGCTTAGCGATGGTTTTATAACTTGTGCCTGCTCCATCTCCCTTAGCATAGTGTCAACTTCGTGCATTTTTGCCAATATTACCCTTCTCGGTGGTAGCTTGATTGGTCAGATGTCCCGGTCTCAACGAGATGGCGTAGAGGTCTGTTCTCCTAAAATCGTTCTTGTCGGTTACGAAAACGTTGCGATACTTGGACAGCCATTTAGCTACTGCTTCCTTCTGTTGTGGAGAAACATTTCCACTAGTTTCTGCTAAGATGTCACGTAGATGTTCTGGAAGTGGTTCATCCGGGATGGACGAGGCTGGTTCTTCTTGGTCGTGGTAACCCCGTATAATGGTTACCGGCGAGAATTTTCCGATTTCAGAACCTTTGGGAATCTTCTGATCAAAGCTTTTAAGGTTCGCTATTCTGACAGCTGCCAGTTCTTTTGTTTGAACGGGAGTTTTACCGACTAGTGGAGCTTTCTTAAAAATATCATTGTCTTCTGGTTCTATAAGGGCCACCACTTGTCCCTCAGGGCTCTCACAGTGACGTCTTATTTGGCCATGACTTTCCAAACTGCAAGGTTATTGACAGTCGACATAACTACTTCCTCATCACCGATATTCAAAACATTGTTCTCGAGATGTAACTTGACACCATGACCTTGCAGAACATCTAGACCAAGTATAATAGGGAGCAAACAGAGCAATATAAAACTTCACCCTACCAATTGCTGTGCAGACTAGCTCAAGGCACAGTGATTTTGGAATGGATTGAGTAGAAAAGACAAAGGGCATGCACAATAAGCCAAAGGCTGCGATGCAATCGGGGCGGCAAAGACGCGGACGAGTCCTAAGGGTAAAAAAAGTATAATAGGGCCTGATATGGCGGCAACAATAACTCGCTGTTTGATCTTCCAAACTCAAATTTGTAGCCTGACACAGTCTCACCAAATACACTAATCTGTTCACCACCAGCTACAGTCACTGTAGAATCATTGATCGGTGAAATAGTTGTCGACTTCGGGGCATTGTGGTTGGCAGCCAGCTATTAATTTATTACAACCAACTATTTTCCAATACCACCATCAACTAAAATATTTCTGTCTATTACTAAATGTCCATAGAAGTACAAACGCTTTCTTTGATCGCTTATTATACACCAACACTAACTCACTACCGACTACCTTACTCTATCTGCGGCTCGCTTATTTATACTGTCCATAGAGATTCCAGACCTTCTACATTGTTCTACACCTGTCACTTCTGGTCCCCTCTAGAAATGTGATTCCAGAGTGTTCGCTGTTACCAATACACTTTACAAGATGCCTGTGACCATAGAATTAACTGAGTTCATAAACTTAATTCTCATAGAGGCCGGTGTGACACACACACACACACACACACGCACGCGCACACACACACACACACACACACACACACACACACACACACACACAGATATATATATATATATATATATATATATATATATATATATATATATATATATATATATAATTTTCCTACGTATATTTTATATTGATTTAAGTGTGCGTTTCGAAATTCCCACATCTATGTGTGACAAGTTTTGTATGTATATTCATATGGTATATTTTGGTGTTCTTATATGAGGGATGGTCATGTTAAATGTATTCTTTATGTATGTATTGTGTGTTGCCGCATGTATTTTTATGTATTTATCTTATATGTATGGTTTTTAAATGAGCCTGTATGAATTCTGTTTGATAATGTTTGTAAATCAAAAATATTTAATCATAGAGAAATGTATAAATAAAATGTTTGTTCAAATATTACTTCTGGAATAATAATACACATAAACATATATTATTTACCTACCACATTTAATTCTGTTTCAGTCAAAATGGCTAGCTCATACTCGTTATCTCAATGGGTCTGTGATCATGATAAAACCTATATAAAGTGTGGTTTCTGAAATTTCCTTTCAGAAGTGTTAAAATTGATGCTTTTTTTTCACATTAAGTTGACTGTAATTTTTGAACAAATAAATTTTGAATTCTGGGACCAATCCTGTTCTTAATTTACATCAATGACTTTGGGAAATGCAACGTATCAGTAAATTTACAACTCTAGGCTGATGACACCATGATTCTCTACTCTGGGAAAATGGAAAATGTCATCTCAAAAGCACAATGTGACCTGAATGTTATATACTCATGGACTTGTGATAATAGAATCAAACTCAATAGTGACAAGTGTAGCTTTGTTATCTTCAACAAAAAAATTAATTTCCATTGTCAGCATAAAATTTGTAATGATGTGTTAAAATAAGTACAAGAGGTCAAATATTTAGGCCTAGTGATAGATAATAGACTACATTTTGGGAAACATATTGACAATTTAAGGACAAAATTTTCGAATGTCTGTTTTAGTTTAAGAAAAAATCCGGCTACTTCAACAGAAATTTACAGTATAGGATATATTATCCATATGTGCAATCATATTTAAGCTACTTGGCTTCATTCTGGGGACAAGCTAGATCTGTAGACCTAGAGAAACTAAAAAGATGTCAAAATAAGGCAATAAAAATACTATTTCAAAAAAATCTATAATGAACTGAATTTTTTTAATATAAATGAGTTGATCTTTTTAGACAGTGTTAAGCTAACATACAAAATGAAAAATAATTTAATAGAAAACTATGTTAAATTTAATTATAATCATGATATACATAATTATCAAACAAGGAAACAACAGGAAATTCATCTTCTATCGACAGCAACTAACATAGGAAAAAATAAAGTTACATTCCAAGCTGCCCGGTGGTTTAATGAACTTCCAACAAACATTAGAGAAAGTGATAACATAGTGAAATTTACAAAAAAAGTGAAAGAATTTCTGATAAATAAAAGACAATCTCAATTTTCTCAAAAACGGGTGGTCAAATTTGGTAGTTCTATGTTAGGACACTCCTGCAATACAGCTGTTTCTTGTAATTATTAAAGAATCTTCCGAGGTCAATATCTCACCAACCATGGACCTAAGAGAACAAATTTATATAAAAAACCGGCATGTTTTGAGGTCCTCTACAGACACACACACCTTCTGTGTCCAATATATATATATATATATATATATATATATATATATATATATATATATATATATATATATATATATATATACCCACTGAGCAAGGTAATATTGCATTAACAGTGCAGAATCTTTTCCAAAGCAAGTGTAAGTTTGATAGATTACTTGCAGAAAGCCTCCTGCAAGTTTTTTGCAAATGGCAAATCTTCCCCCCAGTGACTTTACATATGTAAGTGTTTCTTTTGTAACGTTACTGCAAGTTTACTGTAGTGAGCTGTTACAAACTTTCTTTATACTTACAAATGTTAGCTTACAGCAAGCTTCAATTTTAAAAGGACCTAGCAAAGTTGTAAAATTTAAACTTACATTTGCAACTTATCTGCCATTGTATATATTTATACATACAGTGCAAGTTTGTAACTTGGAATAATTCCAATTAATCTACTTTAGCTTTTTTTCAAAAATGATCGGAGTCAGATAATATTCTCAGTTACAATCTTTTCAAAAATGTATTATACAATTTGTGTCAAATGTCATTGATAATTTTAGCAAATGACAACCTTAGCTTTTAGTTGACTATTTTTAAAGTACACATCAAGCGATACAAAACCACCAAATTTCAAATTTTGATTATAAATCTTGAGTTGAAAGCACGAAAAAAAAAATTGTGTAGTTAATCAATGAATAAAATTTTTAAATCTGCTGGTTTTCTACAACTTCACATGTAAGAACTTTAAAAATAGTCAACAAAAACCTAGGGTTGATTTAAAGAAATTATTGATGAAGTCATTTTTCAAATATGGTACATACCATATAGATTTTTTAAGACTGCAACTTGAAATACTAATCAATGTGTCCAAGCATTTTTGAAAAAAAGAAACTGTATTTGATTAAGTGAATTTATTTCGAGTTACAAACCAATACTGAATATATGTATAGCTGTATTTATACATAATATATATTTCTTGTAAAACTGTAACAAATGACTTAAGACAATGTTAATTAGAATAAAATCTTTATTACATAAAAAAAAAATAAAGACTTACAACATATTAATCATTTTTGCTGATATGTATATAGATTTTATTGACCATAAAATGTACATGGTAAGTCACTGCCTTTATAAGTACCGACCATAGTCACTAGATAGAGATAGTTAAGACATATAGTGAGAGTGCCCATGTTTAGGCTAAAATGCAGTTCTGGGCAGAACTCGACAACAAAATAGATAACTTGAACTTGTGATATCGTTATTAATTGACCGATTTCAAAAATTATATTTTCTAAATGAATACCAATTAATTGTTTTTCATATTGTTTTACTAAATAACTCTTAGTCGTCCAGGAAAACGTGTGAAACACCAATAACAAAAACGAAGTCTTCTGCAGCATTACTTATTTTGAGCGGCAAGAATTTTTTAGCTTCTAAAGTATATCGTAACATATGTGACATAAAATCAAGTCAACATATCAAATACTATTGTGAAAAAAGAAATATCTAAAATGGTGCATTCATTTCGATTTTAGATAGAGTTTCATTAAGCAAACGTAAGAATATGCAATGGATAAATCAAGCGCAGGGAAACGAATACAACTTCAATGCGAAATAGCCTAAATATGGCGACAGTCTCTGAAAGTGTTAACGCATGTCTTAACTATCCCTATCGAGTAAGTATAGTACCGTCAATGTCTGTGTACCTTCAGAAACATTGAGTTAAAATAAAGCAAAATTATGACTACAATGAATTATGTATATATAAAAAAAAGTCTGTGGCTAGTGGAACTTGCATGCCAAAGCTTTTCCCTAACGCACACACACACCCACACACACTACAAAGAATGAATACAAATAGTATGTAACACTATACACATTAGTTTAGAGCACCAATAAATTCCTTCACCTTGGTTTTTTGTTTTATAACATCCACTAGTGCCTACTTTAATCTTGTTAGTGGGAGCATCTTAATAACAGGTAGAAAATTAAGGAATTTGATTCGCAAGTAATCAAACATCTGTTATGTTTTCTCCTTTTTGTGCAACCGTATTTTTAATTCATGCCTGCAGCTGGTATTGATGTTGCGAGCTTCACCATTCACTGGATATTTTAAATACATATACTGAAGAAGAATATGGCTGTAAAGGTACCTAAGTATCCCATTGGCCTCGAATACATCAGGGTAGCTTTTTCTTGGACCTACGCACACAATGTCCTTATTGCACTTTTTTGCATGATAAACACATGTTCCGCTGCTGACGAGTTAACCCATATGAATGTTCCATATGATAGGATAGTGCGACAATGTGCAAAATAAGCATTCCTGGCAGCTTGATGGGTATTGTACTGTTCCACTGTTCTTATGATGTCAGTTGCTCTGTATAAGCCTCGTGTTTCCATATGTCAATCATGTTAAACGTTTTAAAATGAATTGGTTTGACCAGGTAAGACATCTCCAGGCTGCTTCTAAGGACATAACAAAATTCGTATTTAGTAATTAGGTTTTCTTTTTCGTTGAGTAGATTTCATAAAAAGAAACAAAAATATAAATAGGAACAGCCATTTTAGAATAATTCACCAATAGCGACATACCAAAATTTAATTATGCTACAGAAAAGTGACTAATTTTATTGAATTCACACATGTATTTAGTATATAGCTGTTTTAGCGATTCTTACCTCACATGTTTGTGCATATACTCCATGTTTCATTATCTACACTCCAGACAACGAATTACTTAATTACACCAAAAATCTAACAATTCAGGCTACAACAAGATTGTTCAATCTTTAAAACTTCCAGAAAAATAAATAGACATAGATCAAATAACAGCATATCATAAATATAAATAACAATCCGCCATTAATCATTATTTCCGGGCGCTTTGTCACGAGTCAGTTCTCTGTTGGAGTTGGTGTTGCGATGTTGCTATTGGACGACGATGACATACGATCGAACATACACGAACACGAAAACAGAGGGAATTCAAATAAATGTTTACGAATTAAAACAAACTTTCAGAAACATTACAATTGTAACTTTAAGTGAGCTTACAAATGAAGAAAACCAACAAGCCGGCAAAGGAGATATTACATTTGAAAGTTATGTTAAAGTTTCATTTGTAAGTTTGCATTGGTTTTTTGGCTGCAAACATTTAGAAATGTTGCAAACTTAACTTGCTTAATGGTAAATTATCTAACGTTGCGGTAAGCATTTGTAAGTTACCATGCTTAGTGGGTATGTATATATATATATATATATATATATATATATATATATATATATATATATATATATATATATATATATATATATATATATATATATATATATATATATATAGGGTGACTGGTAGGGTGGTTGCATTCCTTTGAGACAGTGGTAGTACATCTCTTTTGCAATATAATAAACCATATATCACAAATACAATATATCAAAAAATACAAAGTCCTCTGGTTTTCGAGTTATTTTACTTTTAATGATTTTTCGAAAATTCATCATGTGTTGCTACTAATATTCAAATTTTAGAAGAAGTGGTAAGCACTCCCTCAATTTTTTTTTTCAAATAGTGTAGGCATTAACTCACGCTGTTCAATCATTACTATGTTGAACAGGATAATACTAAATAAATGTGAGAGCAAAAATTATCAGTATCATGAAAAAATTCAAATCAATTTAACATTTCACAGATGTTTATTTTGAAAATTTGATATCAAAAAATTTCTACAAATACTGTAAAAAACTTAAGTAAAAGTCTCACAAACTATTCTCAAAATGGTTACCTCCATTGCTTATACACGCACAAGCTTGTTTGAAAATTTCTGTTTTAGTAATCCTACTAGAAACATTGCTTTTGATTTGTCATGCTGCTTGCTGAATTCTGTAACTCAGTTGCTCTCATGTGTGAATCTCCACTTCGTAAACGATCTGTTTCTAATGACCCAATACATAGAAATCTATTGGAGTTAAATCTGGACTCCCCTCCCAATCCACCTGTTTGGAAACCAGCGATCTAATAGCGCCCTCACGTTGCGACAATAGTGTGCCGGACACCTGTCTTGCTGGAAAATCATATCACATCTGTTTGCTAGTGGTACGTCATCCAGTAACTCCATAAGATCATGTGATAAGAAATGTTCATAATCTTCACCATTTAGGTTGTCTGGAAAGAAATGCGGACCTACCAGATTGTTACCAATCACACAAATCTAAACATTCACACTGAATCGTCTTTAATCACTTGTTGCCTTAGTTAATCTGGGGATCTCCATATACCAATAATGAGAATTATGACAATTGAATATTCCTTCTTTAGTGAATTTTGACTTGTCGGTCCACAGAATTTTAGATAGGAAATTTCTATCTTCATTGTCAGCGTTCAACAGGAAATGGCAAAATTGGTGCCTTCTTGTTGGATCACCTAGCTGCAATTCTTGAACTGGCGGTTAATGGTAAGGGTGCTGTGCTTCCCGATACAGAACTGACCATAATTTCCACTGTGAGACGCCCAGGGAAGAGGAAACTTTCCTAGTGCTTGTCATGGGATCTTCTTCGAAAGAGTCCAAAATTTCCTCATCTACCCTAGAATTGAGCCTCGAAGTTGAAACTTCACGACAAGTTTCATGAACGGAGTCAGTTTCATGAATCCATCTGTATGTTCTTCCAAACACTGTGGAATGAGGTACGCGCCTATCTGGAAAGCGCCGTACATATTCACGTTGATCTTCAGCCGCATTTCCATTACAGAAACCGTAAATGAATAAAATATCTGCATATTCAGCATTCGTAAATGTTGCTATCATTAAATCAAACAACTTTTTCATATAAGCCACAACTTAAGTATCACACACGTTAACAATCAAATGTGACAAATGTCTCAGTAAATTATAATTGACATTTTGCTATTATTTCCATAGCAACCTTAAATAACTGGCAAACTATATGGCGAATGAATAACATGTACCTATGTCGCATCATTGCATGTGAGATATCTATGTAACTAGAAGACAATTAACAATTCGTACATCATTAGAAAGCTGGAGGATTGGCGAAGTTTTTTACAGTATTTGTAGAAATTTTTTGGTATTAAATTTTAAAAAGTCTTTGAAATGTTAAATTGATTTGAATTTTTTCACGATACTGATAATTTTTGCCCTCATATTTCTTTACTATTATCCTGTTCAACATAGTAATGATTGCACAGCTTGAGTTGATGTCTACAATATCAGAAAAAAAATTGAGGAAGTGCTTACCACTTCTTCTAAAATTTGAATATTAGTGACAACACATGATGAATTTTCGAAAAAGCATTAAAAGTGAAATAACTCGAAAACTAGAGGACTTTGTATAATGTGATATATGGTTTATTATGTTGCAAAAGAGATACTATCACTGTCTCAAAGCAATCCAACCACTTACCAGTCACCTTGTGTGTATATATATATATATATATATATATATATATATATATATATATATATATATATATATATATATATATATATATATATATATATATATATATATATATATATATATATATATATATATATATATATATATATATATATATATATATATATATATATATATATATAATAAAAATTTTCTCTGACGCCTATGTTTGGTGAGATATTGACCTCGGAAGATTATTTAATAATTACAAGAAACTGCTGTATTGCAGCAGTGCCCTAACATAGAACAACCAAATTTAGTAGATGATTTTCTTTTATCAACATGGTATATTTAGTTGTAAAGCGCTGTGTGTTTAATTCCACTAAAAATGTCCTATCTTTAACACCACCAAATTATTAATATTAATTACTCACTATTCTAGTTTTTTGTAAATATTTAACAAGCCAAATTATTAATTGTAAATAATTATGCCCTTATGCTTCAGGAGAAGATGCTACATCAGGAAACAATGTACCCAGTTGGAAAGATAATGAGGCCATTATACCACACTATCCACATTTGAGGCCACAATATCCAAATTCAAGATATGATGAAAATTTTACAGCTCCTGTGGGCAGTCGAGCAGAACTCCGCTGCAAAGTCAACAGTATTAACGGTAGGCTGTTTTCATTAAACACTAGAACACACAGTTGTAGTTTTTAAAGTAAACATAAATATTATTTGTAATATACATAAGGAAAAAGTTGTGTTGGTTATAAATTGTTCAAAAAGAAAAGCTATTAGATTTTAAATGAGTTGAGCCAGAGCTAAAAAATGATTAGCATGTTTTAAAATATGAATGAACAACTAACAGTTTTACAGTACTAAACATAAAGTTCATGACTAATTGAAAGATTATGGTTTATATATTTTTTTAACATCGTTTTATGAAATCTTGCACCCCTATCTTGGTTGAGAACATATTCCAAAAAAATTGTAATATGTTAGAATTTGTGAAAGCCACATGTACAGGGTTATTCTTTATAATGTCGCCTACCTTTAACTTTGTTGTTTTAAGTGTCCCAAAAAAATTGAAAGTATAGTTATGTAGGTGCTAAAAATACTTTTTTTCTACGTATAAATTTAAAAAAAAAGATCAGTATACAGGGAAAACCAAAAAGTTATTTTTTTTTCAATGGATCACCCTATATATGAATTTATTTTTCGATTCGTCGTAAAATTCTAAGCATAATTTATATAACATACCGTATACTTGAAATGAATAGTTTTTGAAATATTCGCATTTGAAATATTATCATCACAAATTTAATTAAACCAAAACAACTGTTACAAATCAAGAAATCTAACAATAAATAATATGAAAAAACAGTTTCTAATTAAATATAAAGATGCTCTACCGGGCCTTCATTTTCTTCAACACATTGTATAAGGGTTCTTCACATTTTCTCTACTGAATCCGTTATGAATGCTGGGTTATTTTCATTTAAATTAATAATTTCATTCTGTATCAAATCTTTAAGATGATCGAGGTTTTCAATTTGGTGGTCGTATACACGGTTTTTTATATAACCCCAAAGAAACGCATCCATAGGTGTCAAATCGGGGCTGTTTGCAGGCCATTTGATTGGCGCATTTCTTCCGATCCATTCAGGAAACCTTTCATTTAGGTAATTAAGCACAGCACAAATGTTGTGAGGGGGTGCTCCATCCCGTTGAAAAATTATATTTTGTAATATATTTAAAGGCAAATCGTCTAAATATTCTTCGAACTCGTTTTCCAAGAAATCTAAATAGCGGCCTCCATTTAAAACAGTATCAAAAAAATACGGACCGATAACTCGATCGCCCAGGATACCACACCACACATTCACGGATTGTCGCCCTTGAAACTTAAATTCCTTATAATAATGTGGATTCTCTCTTGGCCATTGTCTGGTATTGTTTCGGTTAAACAGGCCACTAGTAGAAAAGGTAGACTCGTCAGTCCATAGAACTGTTTTCAAAAAATTGTTATTTATGTTTATTCTGTCTAGAATCAGTTGACAAAATGCGACCCGATCATCTTTTCCCATTTGTAGTGGGTTTAATCTTATATGGCTTTATAGATTCCATTTTCTTAACGTTCTTTGGGCTTTACTGTATAAAGTTCGCTGAATATTTTCTTGTGTTGCTAGTAATGTGTTTGAAATGTTTCTTATGGAATTGTTTGGATTCTCTTCTATAACAAGTAAAATATTTAATTCTCGAAAGTAAAATATTCAATTCTAGCAAGTAAAATATTCAATTCTAGCAAGTAAAATATTCAATTCTGCATTTTCATCTACATTCACAGCAGTTCTTTTTCTCCTTTGTAAATTTGCGGTTCTTGAAACTTCCTATATATAGATAAGAACGTTTTTTGAGTTGGGACATGCATACCTGGATTATCTTTTATCATATTTCTAATGGCAGCGAAACAATTTAAATTATTTTTAATATAATAACTTAAAATAACTCTTCTTTTTCTGTCCGAGTACGGCATTTTTACTTACTAAACAATATAACTACAACATTATTGACAGAATGTCACTGTCAGTTATTTGTTTTCAATTAAAAGCGTGGTATCCTAGGACTTCTTGATTTGTAACAGTTGTTTAATAAAATATTTGATGATAACTTTTCAAATGCGAATATTACAAAAACTATTCATTTTAAGTATACGGTATGTTATATAAATTATGCTTAGAATTTTACGACTAATCGAAAAATAAATTCATATATAGGGTGATCCATTGAAAAAAATGAACTTTCTGGTTTTCCCTGTATACTCATCATTTTTCAAAAATTTTTTATACGTAGAAAAAAAGTATTTTTTAGCACCTACATAACCATACTTTCAATTTTTTTTGGACACTTAAAATAACAAAGTTAAAGGGGGGCGACATTATAAAGAATCACCCTGTACTTGAGATAAAAAAATCCTGTATCTAAAAAAATACAAAAGTTTTACTTCAAATAAAACTGTGGGCTCTCTAACTAGTATAGTGCTCACAGTTATTTTACACAACATAGTGTAGTTTTTATGTGTTGTAACCTACTTCGTTAAATTAATAAATAACATCTTCACCTTCTATTGTGACTGGTGCATAATCTAGTGGCAAAACAAGAGGAATCGTGATTTTATTTTGGCAGTGTAAGAGAAGAAAGCAAGACTGTATGAACAACACACTAAAATCACGCTATGCAAAATCGAAATTATGGCTGAGGCACTCTTCAATAGAATAAAAACATTTGGCACCAAGTAGGTCTTAATTTTAGTCAAAAATGCTGTATCAAGGAGCATTACTGGCTGCCAGTGGCAGTTTATTGTGAAACAGTAACAGAAAAGAGACACACTGTAATCTATTTTATTCTTAAGTTACCTGTTTTATTTGAACTTTATATGATTAGTTCTCCTTTCAATAAATTGTTTTTACATGCAAACATAATTTAAGTGAAATATACTAAAATAAGCAGGTACTACTGATTAATACAAACCAATAATCGAATGGCCAGCATAGCAGAAATCTCATTTACTTTAATGACTTCTGGCCAGCTTATTCAAATATATACCACACATAGAAAATATCGTGACTAATAAAAAAAAATACAATTTTATGGATGGGATATAAATTTAACAATAAAACCTGTTTTTGTTGTTTTTATGTCCCTCATATGCCCCAACGTGAAAAAAACTGGGAATTTGCTTAAATGTTAATGTATAGAGAATTTGTTCATTGAATTTTTCAATTTCAAATATATTCATCCATCACAGTAATTTGCTGTAGCTAAGAGCTAATCCACACATATGCCTCACACAATCTTTTTTACTGAAACTAACTGTAGTTAATAATTACTGATGCACGCAATAGTGTAACAAAATACAGATGTAGAAGCTGTTCATCTAGCTTCACCATAGCTTCTTCACCATACTGAAATGACAAAACTGGTTGCAGAAGCTATTGTGAAATTACATAGAAAATCTCCATGTCTGCATTTAGTATGGAATGGTTTCACCAAGTTAAGGCAACTACAAATAATAATAGTGAAATTTAAATTGTAACAATGGAGATGAGTATCCATTACTTATTTATGACAAAAATATTGACATTATTGTAATCAGCAAAGGTAGTTGTCTACAATCTATTGCACTAATGACATATCAAATATCGGGGAGGCTTGATTGGGGTATTAATGTAACATATAATATAAAATGCATAGAGATATATTATATCATCTTGTTTTAAAACTAAATTAAATAGTTAACTATCATTTTAATTCCATCTTTACTTTCTTTAAATCACTATTGATTACAACCTTAATAAATGGTTCAGGTTGCATTCAATGCTGCCAGATGTTGTATACCTATTTGATGTAAATTGAGCAATCTTACTAGTTTAATAAGAGTTTAATAGTTCAGTAGGTTCCAAGTAAGTTCAATATGTGCTGACATCTGCATATTGTGAATATGTGCTGACATCTGCATATTGCCAATATTCTGAAAGCTGCACTGAAGAATCTTGGGTTTCTATTTTGGTTTGAAAGCTTGTTCTCACCTCAGCAGCTTCTTACACTGTATAGAAGGCACATATCGACCACAGTTTGAATTCATGTTGTTCTCATGGAGGAGAATTATTTATTACTGTCACCTCACTCCTTTTGATTACAGAAGGAAGCTTAGATATACCCATTATAGCAGTGTTTTTTATCAACATTCGCTAAAAATAATTTCCATAAAACCAGGTTCATTAAAAATATTAATGAATTATACATATTATTAGCTAGTTATTCATTTTTACAGATTATAACAACATTTTTATTAACTGGATACGAGCTAGCAATGCTTCTTTGCCAGAAACTGCCTATGTTCAAGATGGGACCTTATATATTGACAATGTTCAACCAAGTGCAGCTGGAAAATACAGTTGTTTAGCAACTGAAGGAGGAAACACTATTTTTACTTTAACAGCTCACCTTCATGTAATCTGTAAGTATTATTTCGGTTAAAAAACGTAATGTAATAGATGAACCACATCTATTACATTACGTTTTTTACTGGGGATTTTCAAAGCAACTTATGACAACTTTCATAACAATACTTCTTTGTAACACTTTGTATTTTTCAACAAAATTACTATTAGTCAACATCACTCAATTATTGTACTGAATTTGTTCTTTACAATTTGCAAACTGCAGTTAGAAACTTGCCAAATATGGCACTTAGGTATGTTCTGTTTCTATTTGTATATTTCATTATTTATCATCAAGAAAATACTGCAGAGATTTACAAAGAGAGATATGCAATACCCATACAAGCAATCTCAGTATTTTTTCTTAATGTTTTATTTATTTGCAGTAATAAAAAGCAAACATTTGTATAGGCAGCTTTGTAAACTACAGGTTATAAATAGTTTAGTAAACATAGATTACGCAAGCTTGTGTCTTGTAGTTTATAACACTTTCTTAGTAGTTACTGATCCATGTGGCTTTTTATTTAAAATTATTGAACCATCTATTTAATTTATTTATTATATTTATATACTATTTTCCTGCATTTTTATTATACAGTAAACTTTTCATAAAATTTATGACCATTAAATTTTAAAAGTTGACTATTAACATTATTTTACTTTCATAGCACCTCCAAGGATAACACTTATTCCAGTAAGGCAGGTGGTTCGCCCTGGTGATAACGCTTACATTCAATGTTCAGCAACAGGAGATCAGCCCATGAGAATATCTTGGAGTCCAATCAATCGTCCTTTACCACAGTCTGTTATAATAAGAGATGGTTATATACAATTCAACAATATCCAACTTGCTGATGCTGGCAGGTATCGTTGCGCTGCAGCTAACAGTGCAGGAGAGGCAGATGCGGTTGCAGATGTGATTGTTGAAGGTAAATAAGTTTCATTTTAAAAATGGATCATACAAATCTTGATCGGTCAACAAAATATTGTTAATGTGTGAATGAGAGTTAATTAGAAACATATATATATATATATATATATATATATATATATATATATATATATATATATATATATATATATATATATATATATATATATATGAATATGTATATCAAGCTTCATAAACAGAAAATGCATATCCATCTGTAAAACTTATGTAAGCTCATCTTAATGTATAGTTGAATACAAGCGTATAAAAATCAACCCAAGCCCAAAATAAAATGTATAATAGGCTTTGATAAACTCAGAGATCTAATCATGAGACAAAGAAAGCAAAGGAACATTAGTACAATTAAAGTGAATATTGTCAGGCGTTAAGGCCCTTATAAGGTAAATTAATATCAGAAACCAAAAAGGGATTTAAATTAAAAAATAAGAGTATTAATTTAAAAAAAAAGATTTATTAGAACATAATAATTCGTGAAAACTATATGATCCTAAAATTTGATAAGGAGAACAAAAAAATGTATCTGGGGAATAATTTTTTTCAGAAGTGGTTTTTTTAAAAGTGTACGCATTAAATTATCAAAGAATAAATTAAGAATCGATTAAAGTAAATATAAACTAATTTTATCTGTGAAAAATGTTATAATTTTAGACAACTTGTATGTTAGTTAATTTTAATAAGGCGAGGAAAAAAAATATATCTGGGAATATTTTTTCCAGAAGTTTTTTTTAAGTGTACGCATGAAATTATCAAGCAATAAATGAAGAATCGATTAAAGTAAAAGGAAACAAATTTTATGCTTGAGAAACATTATATTTTTAGAAAATTTGTGTCTACTAAAATAAGTGTGCTAAAAGCAGTGTATTAAAAAGGTATTATAGTGATTTATCAAAAGCTAAACCAGGAGTATTTGACATCTAAATATACCTTAAATCATGATGTAGACGCCCACCTAGTTTAAAAGAAGCAAAAAATAAAAGGACATAAAGTTATTTAGAAAATAATTTATAAAAACGTATAATAGGATAGAACCAGACTGTTGAAATGGAAAATTAAAGTTATTATAACACTAAGGTTAAATATATAGTGTCTAAAATATAGACAAAGGAATATAGAAGGCATCAATCGCAACAGATATTAGTTTTAGATATTAAAATGTTTGAAAATCAATATTTAATATAAAAAAAAGGTAACACAATAGGACAAATTAGAGGGCCTTTTTCAAAGATAGAGATGATACATGTAGTGGGAGTTGACAAATGAAAATACGCATTGTGATTGGCCATCTTATTGTTTATAAATAGTAAAGCTTTGGAGGCTAGGAATTCGGGGAGTGTGACATAGGCAGTCCGTGTGATACCATGTATATTAAGAAATACGCAAATTTGACGAGAAATGTCATAATAAGTTTTAACAGTAAAGAAAATAAAGTGGTATTCGATCAGTTTTACAAAAGGAGTCTGTGTGATACCATGTATAGTAAAAATACGCAAATTTGACGAAAAATGTCATAATAAGTTTTAACAGTAAAGAAAATAAAGTGGAATTCGAACAGTTTTACATAAGTAGTCCATGTGATACCATGTATAGTGAAAATATGCAAATTTGACTGTAAAATGTTATAATGAGTCTTAACATTAAATAAAATAAAAGGACTTCGAACAGTTTTACATAAGCAGTCCGTGCGATACTTTTTGATGGGTGATACATAACAGATAAACCAATGAAAAGTGCAAAATAATAATAATAAAAAAAGGAAATGTGAAAATAAAGTAGTGTGTGAAATAAAAGTGAGTAATCAGTGTTACCCAAATGACAGTGGTATTTTGTTGTCCTTTTAAAAATACAAAAAAGTCTGGGCGTAGCAAGTGCCTTGTGGTAGTGAATTTTCAGAGAAATGATCTGGCATGAAATACTTTTTTTTCTTTTAACATAGAAATATAAATTTTGGTATATAGTTTCCTTTTAATATCGCAAACTCACGTACCAAATTTGATCACCATGGCTTTTCTATTTTTTGAGATAATTTTTTTTTCCAAAAGGAAACCCAAAATTTTCCTGGAAAACCTGGTTCGATTTTCCTGGATAACGAACTTATCCAAGCCACTTACAAAAAGAAGGTACATACTGAAATGCTGAATTTTATCAAATTCGGTCCATTATTTTTTGGGTTATATATATATATATATATATATATATATATATATATATATATATATATATATATATATATATATATATATATATATATATATATATATATATACAGGGTGCTACAGATGCGAGGCTCACCATGGGTATCTTCTAAACCGTAAGAGATACAGGGTGGGTTAAATCAAGGCAAATATGCGCAATTATGTGCCTTGTAGCATGCCATCTTAAAATTTGCTAATTTCCGTATACTTCCGAAGATATACGAAAAAAACCGAAAAAGGTAAATTCCGTTTTTATGTTTTCCTGAAGTTATTTGAAACGACATAAAAAAACAAAAGGCACTTCTTCATTGCCACTTTTTCTACTCTACAAGATGTAGTAAACAGATTCCCAGTACAACGTTTCGTTTCGAAGAAAACATCATCAACTTTGTTTTTTCATATAGCCGTTAAAATAAGTACACCTTGTATTAGAAAGCATATTTGATTGCAAATTCAACAATGTATAGCACGATATGTCCCTTATGTTGCTTTTTGCATTATTTAAATTTTCAACAATTTTCAATGCGTAGCAGGCGATGGAGACAAAAAAGTTACGATGATTGTCAAGTCAGACATAAGCAACACCATGATAAACAGTTAAGAGAACATGGTTCAAAGATACAGCCCTTTAATGGTAGGACAGACGGACGGATGGCGTACCTACTCTTATTTGTAATAGGTTTCCGTTTCTGTATGAAACCCTAAAAATACGGTTCATTAATCTAATCTACGCTTTATTTAAATTTGATAATTTACAATGGGTGGGCATAGAAACTCAACAATCAGACAGACGCCAGTTTTGCATCTCAATCACGTTTAATTAATATCATTATTAATAAAATAGTTTATTTGACGTTTTGATAACCAAGCCAAGTTACATGTTAAGAGTTTTTTATTTGTGACACAGAAATGCAGTAGGTGCTACAGATATGTATTTCCAACAATATCCCCAGCGAAGTCAACCACATAGAACTTATTTTGCTAGACTGGATAAACACTTAAGCTTATTGAATGAACTATTTTTTCTTAAGTGTTTATCCAGCCTAGCAAAATCAGTTCTATGTGGTTGACTTCGCTGGGGATATTGTTGGAAATACATATCTGTAGCACCTACCGCATTTCTGTGGCACAAATAAAAAACTCTTAACATGTAACTTTGCTCTTCATTTCAAGACTACATTGTAATCAAGATTATCAAAACGTCAAATGAACCATTTTATTAATAATGATATTAATTAAACGTGATTGAGATGCAAAACGATGCAAAACTGGCGTCTGTCTGATTGTTGAGTTTCTATGCATTTTCTACTGCACATCTGTACTAGTGTTTCATGTCCAAAGCCGCCCATTGTAAATTATCAAATTTAAATAAAGCGCAGATTAGATTAATGAACCGTATTTTTAGGGTTTCATACAGAAACGGAAACCCGTTACAAATAAGAGTAGGTACGCCATCCGTCCGCCTGTCCTACCATTAAAGGGCTGTATCTTTGAACCATGTTCTCTTAACTGTTTATCATGGTGTTGCTTATGTCTGACTTGACAATCATCGTAACTTTTTTGTCTCCATCGCCTGCTACGCATTGAAAATTGTTGAAAATTTAAATAATGCAAAAAGCAACATAAGGGACATATCGTGCTATACATTGTTGAATTTGCAATCAAATATGCTTTCTAATACAAAGTGTACTTGTTTTAACGGCCATATGAAAAAACAAAGTTGATGATGTTTTCTTCGAAACGAAACGTTGTACTGGGAATCTGTTTACTACATCTTGTAGAGTAGAAAAAGTGACAATGAAGAAGTGCCTTTTGTTTTTTTATGTCGTTTCAAATAACTTCAGGAAAACATAAAAACGGAATTTACATTTTTCGGTTTTTTTCGTATATCTTCGGAAGTATACGGAAATTAGCAAATTTTAAGATGGCATGCTACAAGGCACATAATTGCGCATATTTGCCTTAATTTAACCTACCCTGTATCTCTTACGGTTTAGAAGATACCCATGGTGAGCCTCGAATCTGTAGCACCCTGTATATATATATATATATATATATATATATATATATATATATATATATATATATATATATATATATATATATATATATATATATATTGAAACGGTATACTTGTATTGTGTATTTTATTTCTTTCTATTAATATTTCTCCATATTATATGGGCTATATTTTAATTTCCAACAATGATCTAAACAAAACGTTTATTTTAAGCGTATGGATATTTCGTGCAGTACAAAATTTAACAGCAACAAAGAATATGTCTCAACAATGTGTTATTATTTATGGTTTTTATGTGTCTATTGTGGTGTATTGGAAAATTTGCGTTGAAATGGCTTCTGATATTTAATGACAGAAAATACAATTTACAAAAAAAATATATTCATGTCTCCTGCAAACTGTGAGTATCATTTGAAATATTTTCCCACTTCAATATATATATATATATATATATATATATATATATATATATATATATATATATATATATATATATATATATATATATATATATATATATATATATTCACCAATTAAAATCCCAATATAATGAACAGTGAAAGTACCTACATATCATTTATGTTATGTGGTGTACAAACGTATATTAGAAGTTGGCGATTAATGCAAAAATAAGTGGGAGTGATTGTATAATTGTTGGGATTTAATAATACTAATAATATTGGGAGATTTCAATATACACATGGACAAAGACTGCTGGTATGCAAACAACTAAAAAGGTGTATTGGTGACAGTGGTCTGAAACAGTATGTGGAAGAATATACACATATTGCTTCTAGTGGATCAGTATCTCTTATTGACTTGGTTATAAGTAACTATTCTGATCTACACTGTGATGTTTTAAGATAACCAGTGTTCAACAGACATGTGTTAATTAGAATTAGGTTTAATAGCACAAATATTGATAAAACTAGGGTTATTAGGAAGTGCATAGCGGACGTTAATGTGTTTAAAACTAGGGTGTCAAATATACAACTAAATTATTGCGAAAAAGACCTTGAGACTAAATATAGTAGCTTTTATCAAAGTTTTATAGCGATAGTTAATGAAATGATGCCAAAGGTTGAAGTAAAGTGCAATAGAGCAAGAATTCCTTGGATTTCCTACGGAATATTAAACTTGATGACTATTAGAGACAATGTTTTTAAAAGTATGTACTTACTAGGTCAAAAGATGATTGGGAACATTATACATTTCTTAGAAATAGAGTGGTAAGTTTAATTAAACAAGAGAAAGTTAAATATTATGAAGACAATACGGATAAAAATAAAAATGATCAAACTAAAATGAGCAAAACATTGAAAGCTATTGTATCGGGGAAAAACAAAGACACTGTATTTAATAAAGTGAAATTTGGTAGTGAAACATTTAATGACATAGATATGATTGCCCATAGATTCAATGAATATTTTATAAAGAGTATGTATGGGATTGTGGGTTCATTTCCTCCATGTGATAATAATGATATTACATCTATTGTTGGGGCACCTTCTACCAGTAGACCTGAAAGATTGAAATTGCTAACAAATCATGAATTGCGGAGCATCATATATACATTACCAAACAAAGGAAGCCCAAATGATATACCTATAAAATTGTTAAAATTAACTTTAAATGAATCAGAAAATATGCTGCTACACTCAATAAATTGTTCACTGGAGACAGGTGTTGTTCCAGTGGATTTAAAAGTCTCGACTGTAATACCAATAAGAAAAGTACTATTCACAATTATTGCAGAAGAATTTAGAGATGTAAATACAATCTTATCAGAGATGAATTTGTGTCAATCAAAACCATGGTAATTATATTTAATGCATTTGTCCGGTCGAAACTAGAATATGCTTGTGTCATATGGTGCCCAAACTATTCCGTGTACATTGATTGTTTGGAGCGAGTACAGAGGCGATTCCTAAAATTTCTTGTATTTAAGGAAGATGGCATCTACCCTGCACAACATGTCTCTCATTCAAGCCTACTCTCAAGATTTTCTGCCAATAGCTTGCAACAGAGACGTAATTATACTTTCATTATGTTTTTATATAAAATAATTTCGAATGTGATTGACTGCTCTGATATCCTGGGTAGGTTAAATTTTCTAGTGCCGACGTTTAATGCTAGAAACACTTTGACTTTCTACTTACCCACTGCAACGCTCAATGTGGTACAGTCCTCACCACTGTATACAATGTGTAGTTTATATAATCAGCTGAGTGGTAGTATTGACATTTTTCACTGCACGGCTGCTGAGGTCAAGCAACTGATGTTACGCTAAATTGTTCTTTCATTATTAGTTCTGCTGATTACCTTTATAATTGTTAATTTCTATCATAATATTATGTGTATTCCAGCATCCAATAATTGGATTTTGTCTGTAGGATGCTGTTGTAATTTAAATAAATAAATATATATATATATATATATATATATATATATATATATATATATATATATATATATATATATATATATATATATATATATATATATATATATATAGAAACTGACCCCGGATATGGCCCAAATGATATACCTATAAAATTGTTAAAATTAACTTTAAATGAATTAGAAAATATGCTGCTACACTCAATAAATTGTTCACTGGAAACAGGTGTTGTTCCAGTGGATTAAAAAGTCTCGACTGTAATACCAATAAGAAAAGTACTATTCACAATTATTGCAGAATAATTTAGAGATGTAAATACAATTTTGTCAGAGATGAAGGTTCTGGAGAAGGCTGTGTATATTCAGTTAATTAATGTTATTACAGAAAACAACATTTTAATAAAACAACAATCGGGGTTTAGACAACATTACAGTGGTGAGGCTGTTTTTCAGCACCTTCTTACCCACTGGAAAGACACCCAGGATGGCGGACTGACTACTGTTGTGGTCTTTCTTGATTTACAACGTGCTTTTGAGACTGTCGATAGAGAAAGATTGTTGCGAAAGCTAGAATATTATGGAATAGGTGGTGTAGTCCTAACATGGTTACATAGCTTTTTAGATAATAGATTTCAGAAGGTAAGGTGTGGGGATGCAGTGTCAGGTGTTATGCGAATTACAGTGGGGGTGCCACAGGGAAGGATACTTGGACCTCTTCTTTTCATATTATATATGAATGATGTCGGTAAGGTGGTTAGGGATTGTGACTTCCACCTATTTGCAGATGATATGGTAGTTTATGCTAGTTGTAAGGACACAGAACAAGTAGCAACAAAATTAAATAATCAATGAAAGTGTATTGCATGTTGGCTAAAAAATAATAAATTAAAATTAAATATACATAAAACAGGGGTGATGATTTTTGGAAAAGACAAGGATAGGGAATGATTAAAGTCAGTATGTCAAATAAAAGTAGAAGATCAAATTTTAGAGACTGTAAATAAAGTTAAGTATTTAGGAATCGTCGTAGGTGATAAACAGAGATTTCATGATGATGTTCTTTTTTTTTCTCACTCAGGGCTCGTCCGCGTATTTGCCGCCCCGATAGCACCGCAGCCTTTGGTTTATTGTGCATGCCCTTTGTCTCTACTCCACCTATTCCAAAATCACTGTGCCTTGAATTAGTTTGCACAGTAATTGGTAGGGTGAAGTTTTATATTACTCTGTCTCCGGTCTAGGCTGACCGTAGATCAGTTGTCTTTTGCAGCCAAGAGCTTTATACTCACACAAGATGTGCTGGGCTGCATGAGCTCCCACACTGACTGTGTAACCTTTCCTCGGAGTATAATGACAATGTCGTCCACATAGCCCTGTACCTCACGCCCCCTCCCGAGAGCCTCCCTAGCATGCCGTCCACGACAAGGCACCAGAGCAGGGGAGGCAGATCATGTTGATATATGTAAGAAAATACCTAAAAAAACAGGTGTGTTAGATTGAGTTGGTAATTGCTTGTCGAGATATTCAAGGACAATTGTTTATAACACCACTATACTGCCTCATCTGCATTTTGGTGGAACAATTCTTTATTTGGCTACAAAGGCTGAAATACAGGGGCTCCAAGTGTTGCAGAACAGGGCAATGAGAATCATTCTTGGGTGTGGTTAAAGAACCAGTGTGAGAAGCATGCTCTCAGTTGGGCTGGATCAGCATAGAGAATATGGTGGAGATGAATGCTTTGGTTTTTATCCACAAGATTAACCTGGGCTTAATGCCAGATTATTTAGCAGATAGGTTAACTAAATTTAGTGATACACATCAATACTGCACTAGGCATTCTGTGGACTTTGTTTTGGAACATAAAAACTCTAAAGCAGCACAAAATTCAATTTTCTTCAAAGCACTTATAGCATATAATAAATTAGATAGTAAATTGAAATCTTTAAACTTGAAAAAACTTAAACTAGGCTTAAAAACTGTATATCTAAATTTAGAAGTGGATTATCATATGGTCTTTAAATTATGTTTAGTTTTAAAAAAATAAATATATTCTATCTAAGTAAGTTAGTGAGTATATATATTAGACTTAAATTAAGTTAGTAAATTGTGTTTAAGTAGTCAATTGTATATACTCATAGTTTTGTGTAAACTAGTAGCATTTTTGCTAAATAAAATTCATTATTATTATTATTATTAATAATTTATTATTATTCAAATCAAATTTTATATAACTGAAATAATCTTAAACTTTAACATATCTACCTTACTTTCTATGTCCTGGTGGTTTAACATGCCTTCTATGGCACTGGGCTGGTTGGCGATGTTTCAAACAGGTGGTCAATCTCTTCTAACAAGAAAATCCCGAGTTGGCTTTCTTTATTTGACACAACCTTGTGTTACAAGTGAAGATTTGTACAAATTTCGTTTTAAGTGAATTTTCTTAGAAAAAAATTAATTCTTGAGGAGATCCTGACTTTTGAATTTTGAAAAAATTTCTTCAAATGAGCGTGATCTAGGACCCCTAGAACCCATATCCGGGGTCAGTTTCTATATATATATATATATATATATATATATATATATATATATATATATATATATATATATATATATATATATATATATATATATATATATATCGATAGGCAATTACCAACTCGATCTAACACACCTGTTTTTTAGCTATTTTCTTACGTATGTAATCAACATGATCTGCCTCCCCTGCTTTGGTGCCTTGTCGTGGACGGCATGCTAGGGAGGCTCTTGGAAGGGGGTGTGAGGTACAGGGCTATGTGGACGACATTGTCATCATACTCCAAGGAAAGGTTACACAGTCAGTGTGGGAGCTCATGCAGCCCAGCACATCTTGTGTGAGTGTAAAGCTCTGGACCACAAAAGACAACTAATCTACGGTCAGCCTAGACCAGAGACAGAGCAATATAAAACTTAACCCTACCAATTACTGTGCAAACCAGTTCAAGGCACAGTGATTTTGGAATAGGTGGAGTAGAGACAAAGGGCATGCACAATAAGCCAAAGGCTGCGGTGCTATCGGGGCGGCAAAAACGCGGACGAGCCTTGAGGGAGAAAAAAAAATCAACATCATCATGAAATCTCTGTTTATCATTACGACGATTCCTAAATACTTAACTTTTTGTACAGTCTCTAAAATTTGATCTTCTACTTTTATTTGACATACTGACTTTAATCGTTCCCTATCCTTGTCTTTTCAAAAAATCATCACCTTTGTTTTATGTATATTTAATTTTAATTTATTATTTTTTAGCCAACATGCAATACACTTTCATTGATTATTTAATTTTGTTGCTACTTGTTCTGGGTCCTTACAACTAGCATAAACTACCATATCATCTGCAAATAGGTGGAAGTCACAATCCCTAACCACCTTACCGACATCATTCATATATAATATGAAAAGAAGAGGTCCAAGTATCCTTCCCTGTGGCACCCCCACTGTAATTCGCATAACACCTGACACTGCATCCCCACACCTTACCTTCTGAAATCTATTATCTAAAAAGCTATGTAACCATGTTAGGACTACATCACCTATTCCATAATATTCTAGCTTTCGCAACAATCTTTCTCTATCGACAGTCTCAAAAGCACGTTGTAAATCAAGAAAGACCACAACAGTAGTCAGTCTGCCATCCTGGGTGTCTTTCCAGTGGGTAAGAAGGTGCTGAAAAACAGCCTCACCACTGTAATGTTGTCTAAACCCCGATTGTTGTTTTATTAAAATGTTGTTTTCTGTAATAACATTAATTAACTGAATATACACAGCCTTCTCCAGAACCTTCATCTCTGATAAGATTGTATTTACATCTCTAAATTCTTCTGCAATAATTGTGAATAGTACTTTTCTTATTGGTATTACAGTCGAGACTTTTAAATCCACTGGAACAACACCTGTCTCCAGTGAACAATTTATTGAGTGTAGCAGCATATTTTCTGATTCATTTAAAGTTAATTTTAACAATTTTATAGGTATATCATTTGGGCTTCCTTTGTTTGGTAATGTATATATGATGCTCCGCAATTCATGATTTGTTAGCAATTTCAATCTTTCAGGTCTACTGGTAGAAGGTGCCTCAACAATAGATGTAATATCATTATTATCACATGGAGGAAATGAACCCACAATCCCATACATACTCTTTATAAAATATTTATTGAATCTATGGGCAATCATATCTATGTCATTAAATGTTTCACTACCAAATTTTACTTTATTAAATACAGTGTCTTTGTTTTTCCCCGATACAATAGCTTTCAATGTTTTGCTCATTTTAGTTTGATCATTTTTATTTTTATCTGTATTGTCTTCATAATATTTAACTTTCTCTTGTTTAATTAAACTTACCATTCTATTTCTAAGAAATGTATAATGTTCCCAATCATCATTTGACATAGTAAGTACATGCTTTTAAAAGCATTGTCTCTAATAGTCATCAAGTTTAATATTCCGTAAGAAATCCAAGGAATTCTTGCTCTATTGCACTTTACTTCAACCTTTGGCATCATTTCATTAACTATCGCTATAAAACTTTGATAAAAGCTACTATATTTAGTGTCATGGTCTTTTTCATAATAATTTAGTTGTATATTTGACACCCTAGTTTTAAACACATTAATGTCCGCTATGCACTTCCTACTGACCCTAGTTTTATCAATATTTGTGCTATTAAACCTAATTCTAATTAACACATGTCTGTTGAACACTGGTTATCTTAAAACATCACAATGTAGATCAGAATAGTTACTTATAACCAAGTCAATAAGAGATGTTGATCCACTAGAAGCAACATGTGTATATTCTTCCACATGCTGTTTCAGACCACTGTCACCAATACACCTTTTTAGTTCATTTGCATAACAGCAGTCTTTGTCCATGTGTATATTGAAATCTCCCAATATTATCATTATTAATAAATCCCAACAATTATGTAATCACTCCCACTTATTTTTGCATTAATCGCCAATACCCAGTAATTCATCTGAAGCACAAACTTTCCTATTACCTGCCATTTTACATCACTTCTAATATACGTTTGTACACCACATAACATAAATGATATGTAGGTACTTGCACTGTTCATTATATTGGGATTTTAATTGACGAATATATATATATATATATATATATATATATATATATATATATATATATATATATATATATATATATATATATATATATATATATATATATATATATATATATATATATATATATATTGAAGTGGGAAAATATTTCAAATGATACTCACAGTTTGCAGGAGACATGAATATATATTTTTTTGTAAATTTTATTTTCTGTCATTAAATATCAGAAGCCATTTCAATGCAAATTGTCCAATACACCACAATAGACACATAAAAACCATAAATAATAACACATTGTTGAGACATATTCTTTGTCGCTGTTAAATTTGGTACTGCACGAAATATCCATACGCTAAAAATAAATGTTTTGTTTGGATCATTGTTGGAAATTAAAATATAGCCCATATAATATAGAGAAATATTAATAGAAAGAAATAAAATACACACTTAATTATGTATAGGCTGATGCTTAAAAACAGGTAGCATGATTTATATTGTCAAAGAATTTTGTGTTACTTACAGTTTAAAAAGGCAACAAAATGTATTAAAAACACGCTGTATAGTTGTAAGAAGTGAAACGAACGTTTACAATGAGAACAGTGGTTTTTATAGTTTAAACAGACATACAAAAGCAAGAAACAATGTTTAAAAGTGTTTTAGTTAAGTAAAAAAGTTATTGTTTACCTGTAAGTATTTATAGGTTATCCAAATGTCATATTTAGCTATATGAATTTTCGGTTTGTAGTTGACGTTACGTGCAGGATTTGAACTCATCAAATTTCACCTACCTGTCACATTGAAGAACAATGATAATTTCCAACATTTGATACTGGTTAACTTGGAAAAACCAGATAAGGAATAAAATGAAAATTTCCAAAGTAGTTTGCCATGGGTTGAAAAACAGGAAGAAAATGGAGACGATTTCGTTTGAAATGAATGTTCGGGAAGGTTTTTTGGTTCATCTCGAAGTAGAGAGCATCATATATTAGCTCCGAGTAATAGTGTCGAATTGTATCTAAATTCTGTTAATAAATGTAACACTTAAACAGGCAATCCTGTAGATGTTTGTACAGAGAAATAACAAGTAGCTGACGTATGGTAATATAAATCAAATTTACCAGGAGCAAAAATCGACAACACAAACAAGGTACCGTAAAACGGGGTTATTTGGGAAATTTTTTAAGGTTTTTTGGTTGTAGATTCCAGGTGCATGCAGCGATATTTGCTTTCTGATTTATTTTGGAAAGACATAGGTATAGGCTACCTTCACTGCAATTATGACACCCCTACTATCACGGTGGGGGTCTATATATTTTTTAAAAGTATTTTCCCAAATAACCCCATGCGGTGGTGATATTTGGGAATTGCCTCTAAAACATGCATTAACCGAATAACGCTGTCTGTTGGGATATTTGGGAAGCAAATTGAACTTTTAAAAAAACAAAATACTCGATGGTTTTTTATTTACCATCATTCTTTATAAAAGAAATACATATAAAAAATACATATAAACGTTTTTTGTGAAAATTAAAACAATTCTTTTGGTAGAAAAAAACTAAAAAAAATATTGCACTTTTTAAGCACCTAAAAACTTAAAAAAAAAACTCAAATGAACGTAAATCGTGACAAATTTTCACGAAACACATAAAATCGTCGGCTATCAGATCCATCTACTTTGGGTTCTTGTAATTTCTTAACAATCATGTCTAATGAAATCACATCGGTATCTTTGGATGGAGGTTTTTTAAAATTATCAGTCTTACTAGATTTCTTCAAAAAATCGACTAGGAACGTTTGGCCTTCCTCGCCTTCTTCGACGGCCTCAATTTGTCCCACGTAGTGGCGAGTTTTCTTCTTCGTTTGGTACTCTACTACGACCCACTGACCAACCGCTGGGATTTCTTCAGGCAACCTGTTCATATCTAGCTGGGCCAAGGGTAAGTCGTCGCTACTATCAGAGTCGAATTGAGATTCTCAAACTTCTCGTTCTTCTGCTTCAAATCCATCATCTTCAAGTCCTATTGGGTAACGTTCTATACCTTCTTCAAGTGAATCAGTGTCGTCATCAAGGGTGAATATATTAGGGTCGTTGTTTTCTTCAGCTTCACTTGAAGAAGAATCATCGATCACCCGTCTCTTTTTTGCTGTCTTTCCTTTCGTTTGCTTCAAAGTTGATGGTGAAGCAATATCTTCGGCTCCGATGCTTTTTCCTGGCTCTACGGAGATCCTTTTGCGCCTGGCTGGTTTTGAAGTGCTAGCGAGGTCAGGAGTATTGCCCCTCATTTCACTGAGCAGTGATATAACAGAATCTGACACTAGAGATGCGTTGTCTCCTGTTTCCTTTTGAGGCAGTCGTTCCTTGGGTCTATTTGGATTTAATGGATAAAGACCAGTTTTGTTAAAACCGGAAATTATGTTTTGGGAACCCTTTCCATTTTCATCTAGTGCTTGCTGAAGTTCCGTCAACAATTTTGGAAATGCATCTTTAGTTAGTGTCGTCGAGCGTCTTCCTGCTGTTTTTTTCCAATTGGTAAGGATTGATCTCCAATATTTTTTCAAAGGGGCGTAAAACGCTACGTCGAGAGGTTGTAAGACGTGGGTCGCATTGCTTGGTAAGCAAATAAACAGTACAGGCATTCAGGACTTTTTGTGAGAAATGCGACGACAAATTATCACCCACTAATATTTTCTGACCTTCTTTGTCTTTGCAAAATGGAACAACTATGGAAAAAAACCAGTCCTCGAAACAAACGGAGTCGAACCAGCCACTTCGTGAGCGATTGTACCTGGTACCGGAAGGACCTCCCGTGGTCCAACTATCCCACAGATGTTCTGCCTTATATACTACATAGATAGGCAATAGTTGACCATCTGCTGTGCCGGCATACATCGGGCTGATGGCAGTTTTCGTCGAATTTATGACACGTTCTGGATATTTACTGCCACGTTTCACAATATATTTTTTGGCTCCAGGATTGTCTGTTAGATTCGTCTCGTCGTAGTTTATCAGTAAAGAAGAATCTGCTGTTTTTAAAACTTGTTCAGCATTTTCAAAAAAACGATCAATGGTGTAATGGGAGAGTGCAGCCCGTTTTGAAGATATATTCGCTGATAGTCTATTAGATACTTGATCCTTATGACGATTAAGAAATCCTGCAACCCAATCCTTCCCTGGTAAATTATCCCTTAGACGCCCTTCCTGAACTCCCTTCTTGTCAAGGTAAGTTTTCATCAACAGTCGTAGATCCAGTGAATCAAAGGGAAACCCCCATGATGCCACCATATTAAGATGATGAATTATTATTTGCTCTTCATCCTCTGAAAATAGAGTGGGGCGTCCAGGTTGTTTGTAGTTAATATTTTGATCGAGGACTCGTCGGCCAATAGTGGATTTTGGTACCGAATATCGCTCGGCAGCTTGTAAAATAGTTAGTCTCTTTTGTTTTACTGCTTGGACGGCCTGCTCTAATTTTTCTTTTGAATAAGACATATAAGGTCGATAGTTCTTCCCATTTCGACAATTTGTGAGCGTTCTTTTGTATTTACGCACCATACTGGCTACCTAAAACAGGTTTTTAGCAAATTAAAAAAAGTTCCCAAGTAACCCCGAATTGGTGTCCCAAATAGCCCCTTTTTCAAAAAAAAATCGCGAAAAAATAACGTATTTAAAAAAAACAATAAAACTTGTAAGTTGACATAACCTAACATACAACTTTTTCCTACTATACTAAAGTTATGTCTCGTGTTCACTTAAACAGCTCTACATGTGAAAGTTGGACACCCAAATTATTGGGACAATTTTGTACATAAATTTTGAAATTATTGTGTGACGTTACTTACACGTGATATGCTTACCTTTATTGCACAACACTATCTGCCATATGTTGCTCACACACTGCTAGCGATTCAGCTGTTGTGAGACGGCTTAGTTCCTTACAGTGTTGCCAAATATATAATAATTGGAGAATTCCCTAGTTACCCGCCAATTCCCAAATAACCCCGTTTTACGGTACCAAATAATTCAACTATATAATATATAGCCGTTAAAGGAAGTTTTTCCCATGAGCATGAATAGATGATAAAGATTCCATCTAGTTTCGTAAAGTAAATGTTTCGAAATTAAAACAGTTTTCATCAATACTAATAGCAAAAGTTTGAACCAATTATATTAGCGTTTTACAAACAATCCAACAGAGGGCGCACTCTGCGTAAAACCTCAAACAGAAGAATTCAATTTAGCCATTTTGTTAGAAAAGCCAAAAAGATAAACAAATCCTGTCACTTTAAAATTAAGAATTTTGTTAATAGCATTAAATTAGTGGATCCAATAGGCGAAATTCTAGAATTTTCAATATAAAAACAAATAAAACCTTTGTTAAAAGTTAAAATTCTTTGACGTATTTTTTTTTTTTTTGAGATCAATTTTTATATAAAATTAAGGGCATAGGGCACTCTTTAGCGAATGGAATCGACTAACTGAGAAGAGAGTCGCATGCAAAGCAGCCGGTGGAACAACGATTAAAAGGTTAAGTATATTTTGTGTAGATATTTTGTCTTTCATTGCTGATTTGACAGGGAGAAAGGATACACCACCCAAAATACATGCAACATCACACAAAATTCATAAAGATTCAAAATAATAGAAAATAAACCCTGAGATATAAGTTTTATTAATAAACTCATCATCTAAAATTAAACGCATTATTTACATAATTTGGGCATAAATATTTGATGAAAATTGTATGTATTATTGTCTAATTTAAAATAATATGCAAAATCAAGATATAACCACTTTAAACTAAATTATAATCAAATTCATATACAGGGTGACCCTAAAAACAAACGATAATAATAATACTTTATTGGTTCAAATCGCCCCAGTAGGGCACAGAACACGTCAGCTACATACATGCAGACATATGCACGTTTAAATATATATAGAACATACTCACAACAGTTTTTAAAATCTTACATCTAGTCGTATAATAATGTACAATGCGAAAACAATCACACAATACAAAAAAACAACTCAAACAAACTACACCAAATATCATCCAAAAAGTATATACAGAGTCATCAAACCAAAATACTTAAAAAAATATCACAGAGATCTACCAGTCCAGTTTCACCACTGACAATTAAGTCTGTGTCGGCCAACGCTGAACTGCTAAAAATTCTTTTTTGGAGTAAAATGCATTCCCAGCCAGCATCCGCCTCAGGACACCGCCAAATGTCTTCTCAGGTAATTCCTTCATCGTGTCCGGAAGTTTATTATAGATCTCTATCAATTGATAGCGAACTTTTTTTTGTACTAAAGTGAGTCTGGCATTGACATTAGCTAGGTGAGATCTGTTTCTTGTGTCATGGCAATGATTGCCCTGTAGGTACACAAATTCACTATAATTTTTCTTTACGTATATGGCACACTCATATATGTACAATGATGGCAGGGTAAGCATGTTGTTTTGCCTAAACACATCTTTACATGACTCTGTTTTTTTCATGTTAAACATAGTTCTTATACATTTTTTTTGTAAACGAAACACTCTCTCTGCATCCATGGAATTTCCCCAGAATATGATTCCATATCGCACCCTGGAGTACACATATGCATAGTAGGCTGCAACACAAGTGTCCCTATCCACCGTTTGGGTAAGTACCCTTAGAGCATATATATAACAACTTATCTTATTACAGACCTGATCTATATGACTCTTCCAGTTCATTGTCTCGTCTAATATTAGACCCAAGAATTTTGTGGTGGCGTCGGAGGTGAGTTTACCTGTTGCCACGTTTACCAACAGCTTTTCATTGCAAGAGCATCCAAAGTTGACAACCTTGCTTTTCCAAAATTTAGTTTCATGTTGTGCTGACAGAATCACCCATCCAACTCAACCAAAACATCACCCACTCTATTCTGCACCGATTCAGCAGACGACCCCCTGACAATCACAGAGGTGTCATCAGCATAGAGGGTGACTTTTTCCCGTGTTATACAGGGAAGCTCATTTGTATAGACCACAAAAAGCAGCGGGCCGAGGATGCTACCCTGCGGTACCCCTGCTATCGCCAACCCATAATCTGAATACAAAGTCCCACCCTTTCCATCGGCTGCCTTAACACATTGTCTTCTGTTTGACAAGTATGATCTCATGAGATTCAGTGGAGCACCCCGCACACCATAACATTCCAACTTTGTGATAAGGATATCCACATCCACACAATCGAAGGCACTCGACAGATCAACAAAAACCCCCGCCACTTTATCCCCTGAATTTACACCTTCAAGTAGTTCCTCCATAACCTGATAGATAGCTCTATCAGTACTCCTTTTTTTATGAATCCATTTTGCCTACTTGTAAGGATATCGCTAGATGACAGAAAATTATATAATCTTTTATGAATTATCCCTTCCACTATCTTGGTCACGTTAGAAAGTAGGGCTATAGGTCTATAATTTTCTTTCAAATTATTATCACCCATTTTATACACTGGTATAATTTGTGCAACTTTGAGCTTTTCAGGAAAAATCCCGCTCTGAAAGCATAAATTTATTATTTGCGCCAGAGGCTCAGCAATAGTTGTAGCACAGTGCTTTAGTAGTCTCACGGTAATGTCATCACCACCTGTCGACCGTGTGTTTTTTAGCGATGTTATCGCCCTATAAACTTCATGTCTATCTGTTGGATATAGATACATAACTCTGCTTGCCTTTTTAGACGGTATATTATATGTCGATTTATTCAAGTTTTTGCCAATATTGATAAAATGGTTATTTAAACCATTCAAAACAGTGACAGCATCTTGATCAGCCTCTTTCAAATTTTCCCAATTAAATGCTTTACTTTTTTTTCTTCCTATGGTGTTATTTATAACTTCCCAGGTGACTTTCACTTTATTTTCTGAATTTTTTATGTAATTAGAAGTTGCCTGTTGTTTTGCTTGCTTAACCTCCCTTTTTAAGTCCCTAGAAACCTCCCTATAGCGTCCATCATCCTCTGCATACAGCATTCTATTTAAATTACTCTTCTCTCTTATACTGTTTGTTATCCAGTCCAGTCCATTATCTTTTTGTCTGATGTTATGTTGTTTTATCGGGCAGTACAGTTCCAGAAGTCATTGAAGTAAATCCTGGAATTTTTCATAAGCTATATTACCATCTGTTACATTAGAAAAAAAAATGTCCAGTCTACATTTATAAGATGTTCATTTACTAAATTTAAATTAGCTTCACATAAGTTTCTTTTTGTGAACATTTTATCAGCTACTTTTGTTTTACTATGGTACTCAAAACTTATACTTTGACCATAATGGTCAGATAAATTGATTTTAACTAACTCGCTATCAAAGTCACTGACATTCGTAAAAATATTATCTATCAAACTGCTGCTTTTATTAGTAACTCTAGTTGGTAGATTATTTATAGCAATACGCAACCCAAAAGCATTTATAATTTCTTTAAAATTGTTAACGACACTGTTATGAGATAAAAGATTTATATTAATGTCACCACACAGTATGATTTTTTTGTTTTTTAGGTCACAAGGCAAAAGAATGTCTTCTAATATTTGCATAAAGCGATGGACATCACCTAAGGGTGACCTATAAATGCAGATTATTAATATATTTATCTTAGGAAGCTCCACACTCGAGCACTCACATATCAATTCCACGCTCTTTTGTTGTAGGTCATGTCGCACGACGTACTCCCATCCATCCCTTAGAAGTATTCCAGTGCCCCCATGCAATTTATCCCTTCTGCTATAGCACGAAACAAAATTAAACCCATTAATGTTTACAAAACGCTCCTCCCCCGGCCTCAGCCAAGTCTCCATCAAACCAACACAATCAACCTTTTTATCTTCAAGATATACATTAAGGTCATTGACCTTCGATTTGATGCTTTGTATGTTTACATGCATATGCGTAAATAAACTCACCTCAGACACCCCCGGGTCCAATCCCTGCCTGCCATCATTTACAAAGTGTTTGTTATTTACTCTATTATTTTTACAATATTTACTATTTTGATAGCAATTTTTTTCCACTATTTGTCCCGCAGCATTTTCCTTCGAAAGATAAAATTTGTTATCGCAATTCCCTTAGGCCAATTTTCTGCGTTCTCAAAAATATCCTTTAGATCCCAGTCAACACCCACTTTAAACGAATTAAAATGTCCAAGATTTTTTACATTTTCACAAATATAATCACATCCTGGAACCACACTCTCCAGATATTTTATCACGTCTTCTCTTGTGTATGTCGTCTTATATCTGCTAACAAAAAGCCATGCCTTCTTAGACACAGCAATAGTCATAACTTCTTCAGAAACTTCACTTGTGTCCACTATCGGCGGTTTGTTTCTTCTTCTTCTCCTCGCTTCAATCCATTCTTCTCCCGCTGCTTCCCTCGTATTTTCATCCTTCTCTATGCGTAGCAGTCTATCTCGCTTTGACTGTCGTAGGTCACTGTTCTGTGTTGGGAAATGACTCACAATGTTCTCTGTTGTGTCAAAAATCTGATCCATTGACTCAGCGCTCTCTATCTGATCATTGTGTTTGGACAATAACTTCTTTGAATTTTGTTTCAGCTGAAGATCAGCAGGTGGCGTGACATATTGATCTTCACACTCTTCTCCAATTATATTATCACAATTAAAGGAATCTTTGTTTTGATTAATATTTCAATATACAACTTAAAACATATACTAAAACTAAAAATATTCAATAAGTCATATAAAAACATATAAAAACCAATTTTAATAGATATAATAACCAAAAACATAAGAAAAGGTTTAAAAACTCATATTATAAGGGTAGAATACCATTTCAAATTGACACCCAAATCGTGGGGCTCTAATTAAAACTATTACAACCCAAGTATACCTTTCCAATATATATATATATATATATATATATATATATATATATATATATATATATATATATATATATATATATATATATATATATATTCCTAGACAAAAACAAAAAACAAATTCAATTAAACAATATTTAGCTTTATATGTCAGTTTGGCATTTATTAGACTTCACTCAAATTCATTAAAAGGTTTTCTTTTTATGTTTGTTATTAGATAAATAGTTTAGTAGAACTCATGTTATATGTAAGTATTTTAAACTTTTATATTTTTTCCAAGTAAATTGTAAACTTTTTTCTTTCCATGTTGTAGCCTCGATAAAGGAATAAATTTTTCCGAAAGCTCGGCGTATAATAAAGAGTTTTATTCTACAACTGAGGGCGTTCCCACAATTTTTTGATAAATAACACTATTACCGTCACACACATATATATATATATATATATATATATATATATATATATATATATATATATGTATATATATATATATATATGTATATATATATATATATATATATATATATATATATATATATATATATATATATATATATATATATATATATATATATATATATATATATATATATATATATATGTCATATCCTTTGTTTGACGAAATTAACATGGTTCATTATTTAATACTGCAGTTATAAGATATGAAAAATTTAACAATATATTTGAAATCAAGTTTAAAAAAATGAAGGTCTATTTTTTACTGAACCTAACCAGTGATAAACAGTTTCTTGTGCTCGTAATAAATTAAATTTGAGACAGGCCAATTATATCAATATCAATAATTACATAAATATTAAAAGAGAGCTAGCTTGGGTAATTATAAAAGAAAAAAGAGATTTAAAAATAAGCAGGTAAAGTTTAGATAATAGAAAATATTCAGGAAATTTAGTGGCGTCAAAAAATTTGAAACTCAACACATTTTCAAGGTCAAGGTAAGACATTTTCAAGGTCACCGGCGCGTTCAAAGTCAGCGGCAAATTTATCCTTGAAATTTTTATTATATATGTATAGAGATATCTCAAGGCATTAGTACTATTAGAATCCTCTATATACGAGTTATAATTTATGTATAATACAGTGTAAAATGTAAGAATACAATGTCTGATCATAATATTTTGATTAACTGGGACAGTTTACGCAACACTTCAAATATTCGCCACCGATATATGTTAAATTATGAAGGGAGTGTTTTGCAAAATCGCCATATTCAAGCTGTAGTATTAATGGAGGCACACCTTGGGGCTGTTGACATGGGTACAGAAAAATGCCAAAAATTTTATCTTATAGGGGATCCTTGTATAGGTTCCATAGTTTGTGGATAGATAGATTGCCTGGTAGGAGTTAGGTATGCAGTGTTTACTAAGTGTGACAAAAGTGTCATCGTAAAATATCACCTGCATAGTAAGTACATATCCCATTGCTCACATTGTAACAGGCGAATAAATTATAGATCTGCAGAACAGTGTAGGCAGCCAGCCGACGTGACCTTTGTGTGTAGTTGTAAGAATGAGTCCAGCTGGGAATATTGAAAACCGTAGTAGTGTCAGTAGTTAAGATGCCATTGTCAACATCAGTGCAGTATAAACAATTTAATATGATGGAAAATGTGAACAGTAAATGTCAGTGTGAAAAAATTAAAAGTGATGAGCTAGAAGAGAAGTTTAGAATGATTATCTGTAAAATAAAAGACATAGCTGGTGATGAATAATTTGAGTCTGAAGGAGATGACCGGACCAATTCATATTTGTATAAATTGTGTAACATACATTTAAGTGGCAACTGTACAAAAGAGGTTTTTGTTCTGTCATATATTATGTGCAAAATGGAGAAATTGAACACACAATATATTCCATTTTCAATTTGTAGAATAGAAAATTGTAATTAGACATATTATTCCTATACGTCGCTTAAATAAAAAATAAAAACAATATATTTTAACTAGTTTTATTTTTTAATGTTTTTACAAAAAAGATATATATTTTAACTCATTTTATTTTTTACAATACAAAACTTAATTCATAACATGATTATTAAATAAAAAGCATACATTAGTAAGGGCATAAATGCAATGATTATTTAAATGATAAGTGCAAGAAGGTGTAGATTGTTGAAGTGCGGGTTGTTCATCTAATTCCAAAACGAGGGCTGATGAATATTTTCTTACATAATCAGCTTTCTCCTTTCCTTACACATAAACGATGTTGGTGTTGCTTGTAAGATGTTTGATTATTTCAGCAAAATTGTGTACTGGTGTAAAATTTGATTTCCAATCAGTATAATGATAACGGTTTATTAACCATTTCACCTGCACTTGTAAATTTTGAGGTAAATAATCTAGACTAAATGGTGCTTTAAAAACATAGTGACAGACCATAGTTTACAATGATAGATTTGAAAAGCATTTATACATATCTTTTTTCATGCTGTAAAAGAAAATCTTCTTTTTGAGTTCTTTTAGTTTTTTTAAATGAGCACTGAGTTGTTGTTTATACCTCAACGTCATAGTCAAATTGAAATAGGCAAAGGAATGCTTTAAGCAAGTTCTAAAGCTGGTCAGCTTTTTAATAGTTGGCTGGTGTGGTATACTTGCAATATGGTAGGTGGTAGTGGAATTTTCCTTTACGTGATAGTAAAGATTTTTTCACGCCCGAGGAGGTACCACCCCTTGCATCAAGGGGCCGGTGAAGTCCCAACGGACATTTCCGGTTCTGGTGTATGAGTCGGTTTCCCTTATAAACAAAAATGATGATGGCTCCTCCTTGTACAAAAGATTCTGGAGGCAAAATACCCCTCCATTCGGATTTCCGTAGAGGGGTGTATAGGGGGCGCCAGCATCGAGATTTACAATATCCTTTTCGAATATATGTCTCCTAAATTCTAACCTGAACTCCGTCCACCATTTCCTCCAGGCTAATAGGGCCCAACTCCTCTTCCTGACAGAAACTCAAATCAGTACCAAAACAGCTACTAATCACCTTAATTTCCCGGGGTATGAGCTCCTTACTTCTTTTAGATTGCATGGAGGCGTGTGCGCGTACGTCCATAGCAATCTTCCCTGCACCAGACTCCCCAATTTAGAAGCTGTAAGAAAACACATACTATGGATAAAACTCTCTCTCTCAGGGCTGCCACTAAATTCGCCTATTGCATTTATAGGTCACCTTCTGACAACAACTTTGTCCAGCTCTTTGACTACCTTTCTGAAAAAACCGACCATCTGATTTCTGAATATCCTTCCTCCGAGGTCACCATTCTTGGTGACTTCAATGTCCATAATAAGGAATGGCTAGGATCCTCAAAAACCGATGCACAAGGAAGAGCAGCGGAGGCCTTTGCAGTCAGCAATTCTTTAGCCAATATGGTTCAGCAACCTACTTACTTTCCTCGCATCCTAACACACAGCTCAAATCCCTTGGATCTCCTTCTTACTACAAATCCTGACTGCTATAAGATATCAGTCACTGCCCCCCTGGGTCGCTCAGACCACAGCATGGTCACTGCTTCCTGCGCAATGCAACCCAAGGTCACACAGTCATCACACCCACATATCGTTTTGCACTACAACTCCGAGAACTGGGACGAAATGCGAGATTACTTTTCCTTATTTCCATGGGCGTCTGTCTGCTTCTCTCATTCTGACCCCTCTGATATCTCACAAAACGTCACCGAAATTATCCAAGCTGGCATGGAATTATTTATTCCACGTACACAGAAAACCTCTGCAGCCACTCAAAAGCCCTGGTTCTCTAAATCCTGTGACAAGGCCAGACTTGAAAAGGTCAAAGCTCACAAAAAGCTTCTACACAATCCCAGTCAAGAAAATCGTCAAGCATTTAACGACGCAAGAAACCGCTATGTCCTCATTATTTCTGAGGCAAAAAACTGGTTTAATAACCACATCAAAAACAAAGTCCTCTTAAGCTCCAGCTGCAGCAAACCCTTCTGGACTCTTGCTAAATCTATTGGGAATAATTTCTGCAAGAGCACGTTCCCACCTCTTGACTCAGGGGATGAAATTGTTTCTACCGCCCTGGGCAAGGCTGAACTTTTTGCCTCGTTGTTCGCCGGCAATTCTACTCTCAACCCACCTCCAAATGTTCAACCAGCAACAGTCCCCAATGTCGCGCATAAAATGACTGATATCATTTTCAAAACTAGAAAGGTACGAAAGATGTTCTATTCTCTTAATACCAGGAAAGCCTCTGGCCTTGACGAGATCCCAGCAATTGTTCTCAAAAAATTCGCACCAGAACTTGCTCCTGTCCTGACTCATCTGTTTCAGACATCTTACAATAGAGGCATATTCCCAAGTAACTGAGTTTTCCAGTTACTTGGGAATATGCCTCTATTGTAAGATGTCTGAAACAGATGAGTCAGGACAGGAGCAAGTTCTGGTGCGCATTTTTTGAGAACAATTGCTGGGATCTCGTCAAGGCCAGAGGCTTTCCTGGTATTAAGAGAATAGAACATCTTTCGTACATTTCTAGTTTTGAAAATGATATCAGTCATTTTATGCGCGACATTGGGGACTGTTGCTGGTTGAACATTTGGAGGTGGGTTGAGAGTAGAATTGCCGGCGAACAACGAGGCAAAAAGTTCAACTGCTCGAGTACAACCCGTCCCTAAGAAAGGATCGAAAGCGCTTCCTAGCAACTACAGGCCTATTTCTCTCCTTTCAGTCATCTCTAAAGTGATGAAAAAGTATATAAACACCGAATTACTAAAATTTCTTGAAAAACACAGTCTAATCCTCGACAGGCAGTATGGATTCCGTCAGCGCAGACCAACTGCCGACCTCCTTTCCTTTGTCACCCATTCTTGGAACAAGTCTATGGAACTACACGGTGAATCCCAGATTGTCGCTCTAGACATATCCAAAGCATTCGACCAGGTCTGGCACGCAGCGCTGCTTAATAAACTACCGGCCTATGGCCTACCACCAAAACTCTCCTTTCCAACCGGAGCATTTCTGTTGTCGTGGATGGCCATTCCTCCAAACTGTATCCAATTAATGCAGGAGTTCCTCAAGGTTCAGCTTTAGCCCCTACTTTGTTTCTTCTCCACATCAATGACCTCCTCTCTAGCACATCCAACCCAGTTCACAGTTACGCGGACGACAGCACCCTCCACTCCAATATACAATATTCTAAGCCTGTCTCTTTAGCCCAACTAAATGAGGATCGCAGACTCATGGAGGGTTCTATCTCCGGGGATCTTCAAAAAATATTAGACTGGGGAAGTAGAAATCTTGTACAATTCAACCCCACCAAATCACAGTCTTGCTTTCTTTCTCATAAGAGATACACCAGCCCTAGACCCATCACAATAAACAACCAAGTTATTCAAAGTAATGAGTCCTTTTCACTTGTTGGCATCTCTGTGGATCGAAATCTCAATTGGCACCAACATGTCACATCAATTGCAGAAGCGGCTGCTAGGAAATTAGGTTTCCTCTTCCGGGTTCGCAAATACTTTTCACCAGCTAATCTCTATACTTTATATACTTCACAAATAAGACCAAATCTCGAATACTGCTCCCACATATGGGGTGCTGCTGCCGCTTCTACACTTGCTATCCTGGACTCCATTCAGAAGAGAGCTATACGTCTCATCGGTGACCCCACCATCACCTAAAGGCTGCCATGCCTTGCCCACCGACGTGCCGTTGGTGACCTCTCTCTTATAGATATCTGCACGGGCACTGCTCAGAGGAGCTTTCTTCCATAGTTCCTCCACCTGCTGCCCCCAACAGATCTACCAGGGGAACAGAACGAATGCACCCTTTTACTGTGCAGGTCACCAGACATAGAACATCTTGTTATGCCCGCTTTTTTGTCCCATGGACTTCCAAGTTGTGGAACTCCTTGCCGGCACACGTTTTTCCATCTCTCCCGAACCTCCAAACCTTCAAGGGCAGAATTAACAAGCTGCCTCTTTCCTCCTTGTCGACACCCACGGTACGATAGTATTTAGGCTGTAAGCCCTCGTGGTGTGTTTAGATTAGATTGATAAAATTTTGAAAACATATCGTAAAGTGAGGCAGATTTATTTTCCAGAATATTTAAGTTTAGGTCCTGGTAAGGATACCTTTCAGTATTGAAAAAAGCTCAAAATTTTGTCGGGAGCAATCAATATGAACCAAAGGGGTTAATTTTGCAAATTCAGTTGGTGTAAAAAGGGGTTGATTTACTTTTTGATAGTAATATTGTTGAAATTTTGAAATCATATCGTAAAGTGAGACAAATTTATTTTCCAGAATATTTGAGTTGAGGTCGTGGTAAGAATACCTTTCAGTATTGAAAAAAGATGCATTCAACAAATTTATCACAGTCTTTAAAAAGAAAATGTAAAAAAAACTTTAACTTATATAACAAAGAAGAGCCTCCATTTATTTAACTGTTTTTCTCACTAATAATACTTTACTAGCTACTATATTTTATTTTTCAGAGAACTCGCAGCCACCATTAGTTACTGCAGAGAGTAGAGAAAAATCTGCTCCTGAAGGATCATCAGTTACTCTTCGCTGTTCAGCACATAATACGGCAAGAAATAATATAAAATGGTTTAGGGAACATGTCCCACTTCCACAGAATTCTCAAGTGAACGGTGAATTTTTACATCTTTTTAATGTTGAGTTAAAAGATGGAGGAAGATATTTTTGTGAAACATCTACGGGAGATCAGACAGCTGCAGATTATATTGATCTCCAAGTTACTGGTAGGTAAAAAGTCATTAGATATTGGTTCTTCAATCAAAAAGATGTTAAGTGCATTTAATTTTTTTTAAATATATATGGGCAGTAAGGCCGAAATTTATGTGACCTAAAATAATCAAGATTGTAAAATTTATTAATTAAATCTGCATCACTCTATGGTCCTCTTTATCAATGTGGCATTAATTGCAAATTTTCATTAAAAAATTCCCTAATTGGTAGGTAATGACTTTCGAACTTTAAAAAAATAGCTCTTGGTTTCTTTAGTAACTGGACTGAAATTGATCAGATGTTGATGTGGTAACTCCTTTTGTACCCCGTAGATGACACACGCGCCTTAAGCAGTGATGTTGTTGAAGATGACATAAGCATTGCTGATACATGATATATGTCTGGTGGCCTGATGCTAGGGCTTGTGGAAGTTTCTTCTTCCCCAGTAGTTTATCTAGGTAACGGACAGAGTTTCCGACCTCTTCTTCATAGAGGTTGGTTACTGATGATTTTAAACTTTCACGGCCGGCTTTGATTGGAATCCTTAATGGCTTTCGGGCTCTTGTCATGTTAGAACCCACTTTGCCCACCATAGGTGTTACCTTGTTCAGTAGCTCGACTGAAACATTGATTGACATTGATCTGGTAACTCCTTAGCAAGGCTTATGTCATCTACAACCAAGTCAGTGCTTGAAGCACATGTGTTATCTAGAGAGTATAAAAGAAGCTATTGGGTACGCCAACAGCTATGGTTGGCAACACGTCTAGCAGCCCACTAAGTTAGTTAGTTCGAACAAAATAACAACCCGGAAACCATTTAGGATTCCGAGATAACTACCGATAAAAAGGTCCTATTATGTGATTATTCATAATACCAGCCATGTACCAAAATTCATCTTTGGCTTATTATGTATTTAAGTTATTAGCATTTAAAAAAAAATTCAGAATACTCTATCATAACACACTTGCTGCATCATGGTTTCTAACAGTCACACAAGAATTGTATATATAAAAAATAAAGTCATTAGCTTAAGTCTTCTAAGTTTTTTATTTTTACAATATCTTTCTGTATAATATACACATGTGGCTGTCAGTTTATGCTCGAGTTTCATGAAAAAAAAAAACGAGAATTTAATTAATCCATTAATTGTTGTTACCCTTACCTGGTGAGACCGTTCCATACTTCTTTTCTGGTTCCACAAATGTTGTTTTCCTTCTATGTAACTGGCTTCACTGCTTGGCAGCATCATCGGACAGGAGAAAATTAAATTTATTTATTACATATAAATATAACATACGATCGAAGAATTAACTCGGACAATGAGCTAATGGGTAATTATCCGCAGCCAAAATAATCATGAACAACAACAACATATAAATATATATTTCTTGACAGCAATAAACACAAACTAGTTGCTATGTTATGGTGTTTTAATAAAAAAGCATATAAATATAATAAAAATCACAGATGACGTCTTTAAAATGTTTATGTAATGTATGTAAATATTTTACATGAAAGCATGATCAACTTATAACAATAATAGCCATAAAATTTTTTGTAAAAATAAAAAAAAATCAACAATAACAGCAATAAAGCAGGTTCTATATAACAAAAATATCGACATACATCAACCTATTACTCTTCTTTCTAATTAAATATATTAAGCAAAATATGTCATAATAGGTTGATGTATGTCGATATTTTTGTTGTATGCATAGAACTTGCTTTATTGCTGCATTTATATATTACCTGCACCCTCAAAGAAGGTATAGAAATGAACATTTACTGTTTTGCGGGAAGTCCCTGTAATAAAAATTTTGTTCCCAGCTGTGGACAAGACAGCGTGCCGGCATTATATGTAAGAAAGCGGCACTGATTTGGAACTGTACAGAATTGAGCCCATCTTATCCATAGAGACTTCTGAATTCATATTGCTAACGATATATATATATATATATATATATATATATATATATATATATATATATATATATATATATATATATATATATATATATATATATATATATATATATATATATATATATATATATATATATATATATATATATATATATATATATATATATATATATTAGCCAACTGCTTGATGATCAATATATTGTCTATAGATCAGATAGGGATTTTTCTTCCTCTTGCAAGACTAGGGGAGGTGATGTTCTGCTTGCTGTGCATTCTCGCTTTGGTACTCGTCGCCTTGATATTCGGAGGGACTGTGGCGGGTTGGTTGCGCTTTCTAATATTGACATTGTGGGGGTTAGAGTCTCGGATCATCAGGCCTCGCTTAATGTTTTTGTTGTTTATATACCTCCCAATACTCCAATTAATGACTACTACCTCTTGTTTGCAGCTTTTGAGTCCCTGTGCATAAAATATGGTCGTGAGACATTCATAGTTGGTGACTTTAACATGCCTGAATATGCTTTGTGTCGTCGGAACAACCCCTCTGCTAGTGTGTCTGCTTTTCAAAATTTCTGTAATCTACTACTCCTTGGACAATTTAATCATGTTGAGAATATTAACAACAGGATTCTTAACCTGGTTTTGTTTACAGACATTAGCTTGGTGGAAGGAGGCTCTTGATTCGCCCGTGATTCCTGATGGTCATCATCCCCTTTTAATCATAAGTTTCCGGTTAAAGGTTCAGTGGTCTCTTCCCCTGTTGGTAACACTAGGCAAAGATCATATAATTTTCGAAAATGTAATTTTGTCGGATTGTATGCAGAGCTTGGCGGCTTGTGCTGGGATGGATGGTATATGGATGAGCTTCAGGATGTTGATTCTATGCTTGATTTTTTCTATTCCAGAATTTACGACTTGCTTGATCTGTATGTTCCCATGACTGCTCCAGGGGCATGTAATAGGTATCTCCTGTGGTTTTCTAAAGAAATTAAGGTTAGTATCAAATATAAATATTCATTGTGGTGTAAGTTTAAGAAGTCTGGAAATGTGGTTTCTACATAGATTTAGGGAGCTGAGACAAAAACTTAAGAGATACATTTATCTTTCTTGAGTAAACTACTTCCAGAGGGTTGAAAGAGAGGTTAGGTCTAATCCTAAAAAATTCTGGAACTGCTCTTCTCGGCGCCGTCAAAACTTTTCTATCGGGAATCAATCTAACCAGCAACAGGCAGTTGACTGTTTTGCTTCTTATTTCGCAAGATGTTCTGGTTCCACCTCCACCCCATCACCTACAGCCGCCAGCCTGGCTTCAGATGAAATCACAGTGTTTTTTGTTGATGACATTACAGATGATGAAATTATTACAGCTGCTAAGAGAATCGACTGCTTATATGCTTTCTTGACTCCACTTAAAAAAAAAATTTTAATTGATTCTTAGATCTGGAACATTCCCCGCGATTTGGAAGCTGTCACGAGTTTTCTTCAAGGCGGAGGATAGTGGTGATCCATCAAACTATCGACCAATAGCCATACTATGTATCTTCTGTAAGATTTTCGAGGCCTGCCTCTTTTAGCGAATACTGTTTCACATCAAAAACAGACTATTTCTCAGCATGGTTTCATTCCAGGGAGATCGACTGTGACGAATTTAGTTGATGTTACATAGTTCATTGCGTCCGCTCTCGACTGCCCTTCACAGGTTGATGTTGTGTATACTGATCTATCTAAGGCCTTCGATTGTCTAAATCATTATGTTCTAATTGACAGGATTAGGGCTATCAGATTCTCTGAGGGCTTGCTTGGCATATTCAGATCTTACCTAAATGGAAGGAGGCAGTTTGTTGAGGTTGGGGGCTTCAAATCTAACACCTATAACATAACATCGGGAGTGTCGCAGGGTTCCATACTTGGTCCACGACTGTTTAATATATTTATCGACCCCGTTAAACATGTTTTACATGTTCCTTTTTTAAGTATGCAGATGATATTAAGATTTTTGCAAATATTTCGAACGTTGATGACTGTTTGCAGCTCTAGAACTGTCTTCAGATCCTTGATGAATGGTGTTGTCAGAGTGGTCTTCCTATGAATGTTTCGAAGTGTTGTGTGATGTCCTTTACTCGAAATAAGCACCCAATTACTGTCATATACAATATAAGTGGGCTTTTGCTTGATCGCCCCCAGGATGGTTAGGGACCTTGGAATTGTTTTTGATGGTACTCTATCTTTTAAACCACACTATGAGCAGACTGTCAGTTCTGCTTACAAAACTCTTGGGTTTCTGATAAGAAACAGCAAAATTTTCTCACTGCTCTTTCGTTGTTTGGTTAGGTCCTGACTTGAGTATGGCTCAGTTGTGTGGGCTCCTACTTATGATATACATGTGGCAAGTCTAGAATCAGTGCAAAGAAAATTTCTAAAATTTCTTAGCTTTCCTGAGGATGGTCCTTTTATTAGTTTTCTTCAGGAAAGTTTACTTCTTCGCTTTAGTCTGCAGAGTCTGTCGATGCGCAGGCAGTGCAGTTTCGTTATATTTTTATACAAACTGGTTAATTCTGTGTTCGATGGCCCTAATCTGCTTCAGCAACTTAATTTCAATGTGCCTCGTGTTGCAGCACGTTTTCCAGGCACATTCTATCTCCCGACTGCTCGTACGCGATTGCTTCGATGGTTTTATTTGTGCACAAAAGTGGCAGAAATTCCCTACTTCTCGACAACATCTAATATCCAACACAAAAATCCATCAACCAGATACACAGCTTCTCAACACCATGCATCGACTACTTGTCGAATAGCAACCTGAATTCTTCATATAACCTGTACCTAACAAGAAATCGGAAGATTCTCCTAATTGTGTCATCCCAGTAGATTTCTATATTACACACAGTCGCCAAGACCGTAAATCATTTCTCCTATCTACTCATGAATAACATCGTCAGAGAATCCTAACTTTAAATCCACTACTTGCCTAAATATAACCTCAACCATACCCAAAATAGCTTTGGTCAGCGCCTCAACAAAATCACAACACCATTCAAGAGGAATGTGCCTGCAGCCAGTTAACCGATGTCCATATGACTCTATTTATATACAATACACACACCTATATACCTACATAAATATGAACACATAAAGGTAGGATGGAATCCGAAATTTAATTATTCTACATCACACTTCTCCTCGTAAGGCTTCAAATCACGGACATGGTAATCACCCAATATTTTCCCAGTTCGAACATCTTCAAGCCGGTAAACATTTGAGGAAACCTTGATTTTTACTTTGCACTTTACAAATTTTGGTGCAAGTTTAGAAGAAAAGTAGTTTGTGGCATCTTAAAGAACAAAATTTCGCCTCATGACTATATCGCCCTCATTGCAATCTACAAATCTTCTACGTAAGTTGTACCTATGAGCACTCCTTTTATAAGCATCTGCTAGTCTAGTTTCGACCTCCTTATGAACCTGACCCAACTGCCCAACATGAGTGGCCAATGGCGCACGATCGCCGATCTCCACATCTTCAACGTCAAGACTACCTTGAACTGATTTTGCTGACAACCGTAATTCTCTGCCGAAATTCAAATAAGCTGGAGTATGACCTGTAACTTCGTGGACAGATGTACGAAGCGCAAACCCAAGTTTGGGAAGATTGACATTCTAGGTACGTTGATTCTCCCCAATGTATGACCTCATCATAGTTTTGATAACATGGTTAATTCTCTCAGTGGGGTTACTCTGGGGATTATATTGAGGATTCAGCACAAGTTTAGTTCCATAACCTAACAACATGTCCTTGAACTATTTACCAACGTACTGGCGTTCGTTATCAGCCAAGAGACGTTCCGGGACATCATATACTTCGCGTTACAGCCGAAGCCGTCGCCGATTTCAGAGGTCACATTAACGTATACGTAGTGAAGGCATCCGTAGCGACTAGGAGAAACCTGTCACGTCTAGAACTCATTGTAAGAGGACCCATTATGTTGGTACAAACCACCTGCCAAGGTCTAGAAATTTTTCGACCTCCCACGCTGTTCAGATTTTTGAGCCTGACATCTGACAAGCTCGGACATATTTAGCAATGACATTCCTGGCCAATAGTAAGACTGGCTGATACGACACTTGGTTTTAAAAATGCCCTGATGTCCCGCAGTTGAATCATCGTGATTTTCTTGCATCACAGTCATCCATAGTCCTTTTGGTACAACAAGCTTCCACTCAAAGTTGGGATCAAATTGCGGACATTTACCAATTATGAACCTGAACAGATTGCCCTCCTGTATTTTCCATAGGGGATACTTATCGGGGGACGATAAAATATTTTCCTTTTGTCTCCGATACCAATCATCATGATCTTTATTTCCTACCTCTATAACATTGATCACCAGAACGGCGCGCGATAACGCATAGGGTACTTAGTGGTATCTTCCCTTGCGGTGCTCTATATGAAAATCATCGGACTGCATCTGCAAAGCCCAATGACCTAAGACCTCCTTGAGATTTGCAAACCACTTGAGACCTGCGTTGTCCGTAACAAGTTTGAACTTCGCACCCTCCAAGCCTCTAAAATTTTTTATTGCCCAAAGTACTGCCAGACACTCCAGCTCCGTAGCACAGTACTTAGTTTCACATTGATTAAGAGTCCGGCTAGCATAAGCGATCACCTTCTCTCTGTCATCGAATTCCTGAACCAGAACTGCACCCAATGCTTTCTGACTAGCGTCAGTCTAAAGTATGAATAGGCGAAAAAAGTCTGGACAAGTGAGAGTCGGGGCAGAAACCAAATATTGTTTGATATCGAGATAAGATTTCTCAGTATCTTCACCCTAAATGAATTTAGTGTGCTTCTTAGTAAGTTTAGTCAATGAAGCAATCCTCCGAAAATTTCGGCACGAAACGCCTAACCAAGCCCCCATACCCAAAAATCGTCTGACCTCCTTTACTTTAGTCGGAGTGGGAAAATTCATTACAGCTGCAACTTTATCAGGACCAACTCGCAAGCCCATTTGATCAACAATGTACCCCAAATATTTTAGTTGTGGTTTGACAAACTCGCATTTCTCCTGATTTACAGTACCCCAGCAGCCAACAGTCTGTAAAAAACTTTCTGGAGGATCTCTAAGTGAGTTTGGAAATCAGCAGTGGCAACAATTATGTCGTCAAGGTAAACAAAGACAAAAGGTTCCAGATCATGCCCCAAAATACCATCTGCCAAAGGCTTTCACGTCGCCGGTACATTGTGCAATCCAAACGGTAACCTGCGGAACTGGAAGAGCACGTTCAGGTACTGTAAAAGCCGTCTTCTCTTTACTTTTTTCCGAAAGTGGAATTTGCCAGTAAGCGCTCTTTAAATCGATACCTGATAGAAATTTCGAATTCCTTAGCCTGTCGAGAATCATTGACATATATGGGATTGCGTAAGCGTCTCTTTTAGTCACTTTATTAAGCTGTCTATAATCAACACAAAAACGGTACTCGCCTCCAGGTTTCTTGGCAAGAACTACCGGTGAAGACCATGGTGATGATTATGGTTCCACCACCCCTAACTCCAACATCTTATCCAACTCATGGTGCATGATTTTTTGCATGTATGGACTGATGGCATAATATCTCTGCTTAATAGGTGAATGATCACTTGTATCAATAACATGTTTGATGCCCCTAGCACAAGCCAAAGAAGCACCCATTTTCTCAAAATTGTCCGAAACTAGCTTATTTAATTTAGCTCATTGTTCCCCTGATAAGACATCTGCATTTATGACAGAGCAACGAGTAACAGCAGGCTCCCAATCACAGCTAGTAAATGAAGGAATCAAGTTTGCCTGTTTCCAAAAATCAATACCCAAAATGATACCTACATCTATAACGGGCACAACCAAACATTTAACAATCTCGACTCTATCTTGAAAATGAATCGGCAAACTAACACTACCAGTAGTACGACCTGACGCTCCATTTGCAACAGTAACAAAACGAGAATCTCTGTATTCGACACATGCAGCCCTCATTTCTCGTATCTTCTCTAGCCCTGCCTTACCAACTATCGACTGCAAAGCACCGGAATCTAACAAACAAGTGAATTTAACGCCATAAATATCTACCGTGATATATGGTCAAGGATTATCTGGAACATTTGCGAACATATCACCAACCCTTGATTCTTTACAGAAGGATCTTACAAAGTCTAACCAGAGTGGCCAAGTTAAGTCTACCGATTTTGGACCTAATTTCGACGCATGGTAGTCTCGCCATTTTGCTCGTTTCCCGAACATTTAGGGCAACTTGTCTTGATTACCCTTGGAGACCACACTTAAAATAAAATGTCCTCCGCCTTTCCTTGCATTTAGAGAACATATGACCCAATCGTTGGCAATTCCAACAGCTAATCTTATCTTGTGGTACCAAAGACATGACCTTAGGGGAGGACCTTCCTGAAGAAGAATTTGGCTGGTAAGTCAAGTCTCGTTCCAGTAATCCTGAATTTATCTTTGGTGGTGGAGGACTTTGTAGAGCCATCTCTCGATTGCGCTCCAGCTTCTTACACATGTCCTCAACTTCTTAACTGTAGAGTAAGTCGCTAATCCTAGATTGTGTATAAAATAAGGGTGTATGCTATGTTCCAATACTTCTACCATTTGCTGCTCTGTTGGTGAATCCGGTAATCTTTTAAACAGATTCAACATATACGCAAAATAAATACTACACGTTTGTGCTCCCCTTGATGTCGGGTCCAAATTACTTGCCATAGATTTTTCCCATAGAAATGAGACTGAAATTGTTCTCTAAGTATATTTTCAAAAGCAGACCAAGAACCTATTTCCTCGCAAACAGCTCCATACCAAACCAAAGCAGTACCTTCCAACAGTTCAGATAAGGAAAACAGTAATTCGCCCTGAGAAACATTGCTGGACCTTCGCTTGATTTCAATTTGTTCCAAAAAAGCCCAAACACAAACCATCAGCTCCGCTAAATTAAATGCCCATTTCCTTGGGTCATACTGATACTTGTGCAAACTGACAATGCGCGACCTAACAGCGGGATCTACCACAGATGTTGAATTACTACTTGACATGTCTGTAGCCTGTCTCGTCTGTAAGTCCACTCGCGCCGTGTCATCCGCCTGGTCTGCCTGGTCCTTTATCCTAGAAAGTCTCGCAACCAGATTCGAGATTGTGTTTAGCAATGGTTTATCCTAACCTGTTTTCGCCACCGCGATCCGCTGTGTTCTGCTATATAAATGTTTTAACTTAGTCTTGACATACCCTGCTCCTGACCTATTTCAACCAACGTAGCTCAGAATATATGTTCAACTTTTCCGGTACACGTAGCTACTTCGTCACAAGCTTCTGGCTGAAAATCACCTGGATACTCAGTCACATCACCAAAATCCTCAGTCCTCAAAAGACCTGCCAGTTGTCTTCTCATAGTCTTGACCGTCTCAGAGCCTAAATTATCATAACCCCGAACTCTCAACTCATAAATAAGTTCATCCCTAACAAGCTTCTCGACGTCCATGATCAAACATTCAATGGCCAAGCGATATTAAACAATTACAAGAACAAATAAATGTAGTAACTTAAAACTCAATTAACATCTATGCAAAACAATTTCTCAAAATTCAGTATTCAACAATATTTGTTTACCAGACACCTAAACTTTTAATCCAATTATATTTCCTAAACTTTTCACATTATATTCCACAATTTTGACTTAACTATTTGAATTTCCAAAGCTACTGTAATTGACGTTATCTTAACCAAATAAAAGCTACTCTGTTCAAAGCGATAATTACTCAAAGCCTGACACGCTGGGGCAGCATTTTTGTTACGCCTTTAGCTCATACAAACACAATATAACAACAGACATTAGAAAAGTAGGTTAAGGAAAAGAAAATTTCTGGGCAGCGTCACAAAAGATGCCGGCTGCTCAGGCTTGGGTAGGATTCTTAACATTATTATCCCAGAGATCTCAGCGCCACACTGTCGAAAGAAGTGAATGAAAATATGACTGACGACAGTCAAGTGAAATAGAGTGAAGAAGACCTTATCTAACTAACCCTGACAGTGAAAGGTTAACAAAACATTTAACGAAATTACAACTTAACATAATAGGTTGAGAATAATACGCACACATAAAATTTTAAACTTTACATTTATATATAATACAAAAGAGAAACAAAGATTACAATAATAATGTTTTAAAAGACAGAAAGTAAAACAGGGATATAACAAAACAAAATTAGCAAGAATCAATGCGTGGAGTATAAATACAGGTATGCAAAAACAGCATGTAACTTTTACAAAAGATTGTACAGTAATCCGTAAACTTGTACGTAATACGATAGATAAAAGAATGAATAATACATTGCCAACAAACTTATACAGTACAGTTATTTTGATTCAAATGGAATTGGTGAATACGATTGTACTACAAATGGAAATGGTTTATCTCAGATCAATACAACCAATCAAGATGGTACAAGACTTACGAGGCCTGTAAATTTGTACACCGAACTGCCACCGCCGCTTCCGTTGTAACATGTAAAGAAAATGTTCCGAACGTTGGGAATTCCGCAACTTGCGCAAGCGTAGAATCAACGTGCAGCTGGTGTATATATTTGTATGCACCAAATATGCGGTGTTACGTCAATAACGACGTTGGGATTGCGCCGAGTGTACTTACAAACTATAAGAATATTTATATTAAAACTAAAGAAATAGTAACCCAATGCAACCATGCATGCACACTTTAACCAGACAGTTAAAAGAACAACAAACATTTCAAACAAAAGATTCAGTTTATTACTATCTAAAAGAAAAATTGTTCAATACTTCTCATCTGAATCCATATATTATCTCAAGGGGAAATGTGCTAAATCATCGACCAAAATTTTGTATAATAAATATTTTAAAAAATCAATATTTACTTGCAAAAGAATTCCACTAGGAACTTATCTGTTTTTAATTAGTTAAAGAAAGCTTAAAGGTTTACTAGCTTTAAACAAATTAATTTAACTATATACACGAAGTTATGAAACATTATATAAAAAATTCAACAGACAATGTGCATGAACAACTGTGGACCTTTAAAAATATTGCCAAATTAGTTGTAAGCAAAGTATGTTACATAAAAATCCTCTACAAGTTACAATCTATAAACTATACCTTACAAAAACATCGAAGATAACGTGAATTTTTAACAAATTTTAACCGATATGTATATTGCAAAATGAAGGAAATTATAAAGTCTGCCAATAATAAACTAACTAATTAAGTTTTGCTGTTACTTTGAAAGTCAGTAGAGGTAATCACTTATGATAATAAAATTCCATACAGTTCCCAATTCGGTTTTGGCTCAGCCCGTATATAAATTCAGTCAGCAAAAGGTAAAATGAAAACACTTACAGTTTTTCTGTTGATGGGGGAATGACTTCCAGGGCGTAGATTATAGAATTACTCTGTGGAATCCAGTTTTGATACTAGGTGCCCTTTATGAATTGCACCAAACATCCCTGTTTAATTCTGCTTTTTTAGGAAACACAAGTGACAATCCATTTCACTAATTAATTTCCACTGGCGGTTTTACTACAACGATTTTCACAATAAACTCCTCACTAACATTTCCAGATGAAGAAAACGATGTTAATTCATCGGCGATTCCATACCTAATTAATTTCCATTGGCGTTTCTTATCTTCTTTTTTTCTGAAATTATCAGCGTTGCTACCGTTAAGTCATATATTTACAATTTTGCTGTATTGTATTTTGGGTTGCCTAAGAATGACCTCTACAAAATTCACCAGTGTTTGTAGTGATATATTTAATATAATATAATTAATAATCAATTTGAGGTTTGTCATCAGTATCTATACAAAAAAATTTGAGAAAGTTGTTGCACAAATTGCAGGCCGTAACAACATACACATAATGTACTTATAGAACCTAAAAACTACAAAATTACCAATACTAAAGTGACCGCAAAATCTACAAAAAGACTTTCGCCTGCAAAAACATGTCAAAACAAACAGCCATGATATTAGAATCTCACTGCAAATGCACAATAAAATAAATTTTTAGAAAAATAAAGTTGACTTAAAAATATAAACTGCAGGTACAAACTAACACAAACGAGAATAAAATTTTACATTAAAATATTTATGACAAAACTGGAACTTACAACAAAATCACCATCGTTAAGAAATAAAATAGTCTTACTTCAATTTTGCTGATTGTTTCTGAATATTCACGTTGTGGCCCTGCTCCCTAGACTTGTGTGCAGAATTGCTTCTCAGCGTTTTCTTTACAGTATTGATTGCAGTAGGTTTCCCTGGTGTATTTGACACAACACTCTTTGATTCTGGGATTTTGTCACCAGATCCTTGCTGTAAAGCTAGCGTGGGAGGTGCGCTATTTGATCTAGGTTCCTGTACTGGTGAGGTGGCTACTTCAATATCGTCCAGATCACCTGCTCTATAATTGTTTTCATTGACATGTAAAACTCCTCTTTTAATATACAACGTTTGGTTTTTGGCCCTAGCAGATTTAAGGTGTTTTCATAGCATACTCTGATCCTTTAATTGTTGCCGAGTTAGATCATGTTTTACATAAATATTAGTTTTCACAACAATTAGAACCGTAGACCGGTTTCGCTCTAATTAGAGCTCGTCGGTACGGCATACTAATTGCAGCGAATTAGTATGCCGTACTGACGCTCTAATTAGAGCGAAACCGGTCTACGGTTCTAATTGGGGTGAGAATGCATCTAGCCTTACATAAACTACTTTTTAGCAATGCATATGAGATGTACCGCAGCACTATCGCTTTTAAATATTGGTTATCAGTCTCTGATAAGAAACAAATTCCAAATGCAAATGTTTATGCCCAAACTACGTCGCTTCTAATTACTTCTGCCAGACCGAAATAATACAGTCACAACAAGAATTTTTTACTCCATTGATTGTTGTTGCCCTTACTTGGTGAAACTTGTCCATACTATATACAGACGTGGAGACTACTTCTCTGGCTTCACTGTTGGTTTTTGTAGGTGAAGGACGTAGCCAGCGCGTGAGCTAACTGGAACAAGTGGCCCTTCGAATTCTGGAAGTTCTAGGATGTTCTTCAATGCTTCTGTGACTATAGTTTCGCTGCTTGACAGCATTTTCAGACAGATTAAAATTGAATTAGTAGGAAATCATGACAACTACAAATAAATATCTGTTGCTATGTTATGATATGATGTTTTGATCAAAAATTTTTTTTTTTTTTTTATCAAATTGAAACACAGATGACAGATGAGGTTTTCAAAATGTCTATGTGATGTATGTCAATATTTAACATAAAAACTAGAACTAGCCTATAATAACTATGATAACAGTTACAACAATAAAATAACTAAACAATAACAGTATAAAAGTAGTCTCTATACAACGAAAATATCGACATACATCAACTCATTATTTTATTACAACTTTTTTGAAATAATAGTTAAATTTATTTTCTTTGACATATTTAATTAGAAAGAAGAATATTCAAGAAAGGGGAATTCATTAAATCAGTTTGCTCGTTTAAAACAAGGTAGTTATTGTCGTGTGTGTGCCTTTTGACTTCTAAAGCTTCAAAAAAGTCTAGTTTACGTTTGTCATTATAAAAATGTAGTGGTTGTATGCGGTTATTTATTGTAGGTCTATGTTCAGTATCAATAATGTGTTTTGCATTTAGAAATAACCACGCTGACAAATCTACATTTGCAAAACACATTATTGATACTGAACATAGACCTACAATAAATAACCGCATACAACCACTACATTTTTATAATGACAAACGTAAACTAGACTTTTTTGAAGCTTTAGAAGTCAAAAGGCACACACACGACAATAACTACCTTGTTTTAAACGAGCAAACTGATTTAATGAATTCCCCTTTCTTGAATATTCTTCTTTCTAATTAAATATGTCAAAGAAAATAAATTTAACTATTATTTCGAAAAAGTTGTAATAAAATAATGAGTTGATGTATGTCGATATTTTCGTTGTATAGAGACTACTTTTATACTGTTATTGTTTAGTTATTTTATTGTTGTAACTGTTATCATAGTTATTATAGGCTAGTTCTAGTTTTTATGTTAAATATTGACATACATCACATAGACATTTTGAAAACCTCATCTGTCATCTGTGTTTCAATTTGATAAAAAAATAATAATTTTTGATCAAAACATCATATCATAACATAGCAACAGATATTTATTTGTAGTTGTCATGATTTCGTACTAATTCAATTTTAATCTGTCTGAAAATGCTGTCAAGCAGCGAAACTATAGTCACAGAAGCATTGAAGAACATCCTAGAACTTCCAGAATTCGAAGGGCCACTTGTTCCAGTTAGCTCACGCGCTGGCTACGTCCTTCACCTACAAAAACCAACAGTGAAGCCAGAGAAGTAGTCTCCACGTCTGTATATAATTTTTTACTCGATCGTTTCATACAAATTTCAACAATTAACACTTAGTTTACGATACTTTTTGCGACTATAGCGGTTTCCGATACAGTTTTGCATCTACACGAGTCACGATATACACACAATCACAAATAGATTCAATTATTTAGTAGGAAGTCAGGTATGGACATGGTATTATTGATAATAAAACAGTGTTAAAACATAAAATATTTATGTGTGCACTACAAGTTAGCTAATTTAAATTGTCTGGCGCATGTGTTACACTTCTCTCGCTCTTACTCTAACACAGGCACCCGTATCTAACACTCTTTGTCTGACGTCTCTCGCTCTTTATCTAATTCTTTTTGTCTGGCTCATACACACTAGTCATACACCACCATCTGTCAACGCCGTCTCGAGGCTCCATGCCAGCCAAATACACAACTAGATCTCTCTCCTCTCTCTAACACGAGCACCCGCATCTAACTCTCTCTCTCTCTCTCAATCAAATTTCACAGCCGGGCTCGTCTAGGGAGAACATACCTCTCTCTAACACATGTATCTCTTGCACACTCCTTGTCTGGCTCATACGCTCTAGTGAGGTGGCACTCAGTTGATTTCTGTTTGCCTAATTTCGTTTTTTTCTCATAATCTATGGAAAAATCCAAGTTTTCTATGCAAAATCGAAAAAAATTTTCTAGATTTCGTTTCCCTCGAAGACTGAAGTGTCCCATTACCTACTGCAGTTTTCTAATATTCAAAGTGGGCAAACAACTTTGATAGCACTTTACGAAGCCTGATGGCTAATTAACTTAAAAATATCAAAATGAGATTAATAACAAAACGAAATACACGAATGTGTTAAAGGCTTAATCGACAGGACATTACCATGGTCTGTTTTACAGCAAATTTTTGAACGAATTAATATTTATCAATTGTTCTTTATCTTGTTCACGAACTCAACAATGTCATGGTCGGCGCTTGAATGAAACAAAAGCGGGGTTTCAAATAAGCAAAATGGCGAACTATTATTAACACGAAACAGCTATTGTTTTAGCTGTAGTTTTCGGGGCGTAGCGAAATGGTTAAATTAATTTTAAGGTTTGCCTGTTCAATAAAACAGTTTTTTAGTTTTGAGTTCACTTAAATTAATCAAAATAGGTTTAAAATGTTAAATTGCTTAAAGGTGAGGTTCTAATGTTGTTTTATGTAACATCGTTGTTTCCTAGTGTCCCCATAATATAAATATTTAGAACATTTGTTAAAAATGAACAACGTAGATGAAGAGGCAAACTTTAATATATTGAGCAAACTAAAAGATCTATTGAAACTAAACTTAAATAACATTTAGTGCAACTGAGATATGGTAATGAAAAATTATCTATGAGTAGGACTTATGTGTAGTTTATTATCGTGTTAATCAATGTCTCTTTCTTGCAAACTTGCCGACTCGCTGTCTTACCAATAGCTGTGAATAGAATTTTTATTACGGGGATTTCTGACAACACAGTGAAAGTTCATTTGTATACCTTTGTAGACAGCGCTGTTCGTAATTGCTTGTCAGCTGACATATGAATAGTATGACTAGTACTTATTATCTCAGCTTATTTATCGCTGTGATGAAGCTAACATTGTAAGGGAAACAATTGTGAGGTCTTAAAAGTGTGTTGTGGTAAACCAGGTTATCCAAAGTGTACTTAACCTTTTATCTTGACAATTTGTCAAGTATTCAAAGGAAAAGTTTTTTCATGGGTGGGTGTAACAACAAAATCACAAGATATATATTCGAGTATTTTCATGCTAATTACTAAGTATATGATATGTATACTATCATGTTTCACTAAACAAATAACACTTTTTTTTTTCAAAAATTTTGAAAACTGTGTTTTGGTATACTTTGATCTGGCTGGTTGTCTGGTAATTTTGTTTTGCAGTTGCAATTTATCAAGATCAAAAAAAATATGAAATGGGTGAAACGGGTTATCCAAAGTGTACTTAACTTTGTATCTTGACATCTGGTCAACTACTTAAAGGAAAAGTTTTTTCATAAGTGAGGGTAACAAAAACCTCACAAGATATATTCGAGATTTTTAAGCTTATTACTAAGTATATCATATTATATTATATACTATGATGTTTCATAGGAAATAACATTTTTCAAAAATTTTGAAAACGAGCTGTTTTGGTATATTTGGATCTGGCTGGTTGTCTGATAAATTTTGTTTTGCAGTTGCAATTTATGCATGTATCAAAAATAAAGTCAAATAGATATCATTACATAGTGGGTTTATGAATCTATAGATAATTAAACACTACTTATAGATAATAACAACACCAAATAAATCCAAGCTGTGGTTCTCACATTTCTAAAATATTTTAGGTCCTCATTCTTCAAATGATATTTTACCATCTTTAAATTTTTCTCCCACTGAGAATGAATATCATATTGGTAATAATCTTGAGATCACTTGTCAATCAAGTGAGCCTGGTGTCATAACAACCTGGTCAAAAATATCTGGATGGATGCCTGATAATGCACGAAATAATGGTGGAACTTTAAGGATTATCAATCTAAGACCAGAGAATTCTGGAGCTTATCGCTGTGAAGCAACAGGAGCTCACGGCGAATATCATAAAGACTATAATTTATATGTGCTAGGTAAGTAATAAAATAGTATTTTCATTTTAGGCAGCTTACACTTATAGCAGCAGTCAACCCTGGTAAATACTAAAACATTCATTTTCTATGAATTTTGTTCCTATGGCAACGCATTAACTCAAAAAGTGCGGTCGCCATAGCAACGTGAATCAAACAAAATCTGTAGGAAGTTTGAAAGGAGCTAGGTTAAAATTTAAATTGCTTTATTGTTTTAAGCTAGTATATGCATATAAGAAATAAAGTAAAATTATAAGAGGGGAGAAAAGGATCCGTAATAGATATTTAGTGTAAAGTTGATTGTAAATTTGAAACATTTATAATTCATAAAGTAAATATCGAGAATTTGTCAAACATATAGAAGGTCTTTCATTGCATAAGTCAGTAGTTAAGGTTAACTAAATTCAAGAAAAGGAATCTATAAAGGGGAGTTAAATAAAACGCAAATAATATTTTAAACAACAGAGGGGGTTACTAATTTTACAAAGAAAATAAGCAGTATTTCTATATAATATAAATATAATTGTACCAGTGGAATTTGTGTCAAAACTTTTGAATCCTAATAAGTTAAAACCCTTTAGAGAGAGAGAGAGAGAGTATGTAGCTGAGGCAAGGCAAATAAGAAATAACAGGAAAATATTTATTTATAATAAGGTAGATGAACATAACTTTACTTTTATAAGTATATTGATTACAATCTCCATTGACTTGTTAGTAAGCAGTGGTATTTTAAAAATTTTGACGTTAAAATATAACACAGAAAATTATATAACTAGTGATCCAAAAACAAAATACACCATTGCTAAATATCAATACAATCTAAATTTATTAGCTACCGTCACGCAAAGCTCAAAACCAGAAACTTTAAACTAAGTACTTACAAGTAAAACTAAAATATCACTTATCAATGATTAAAATATTAAAGTTTTTTTTTTAACGATAATTGTGAAAAACACTAACACTGTCACTGAATGTCAATATTGTAAAAAACCTCGCAGCAAAATAATTGTATATCGATACCACCACCTTTCGTATTGTGCAGAATTCTAATTTCAGTCAGAGCGGTTTGATGTAAAATACTGTAATCCGGTTCTGCATCATTTGTCAAAGAGATGTCCGAATAAGGAGCTGCATATTAACAGCATCTTAATCTAAAATTACAAAATTCTAAAATTAATAAATGAAAAAAGATATAAATTCAAAAAGGTAATCCCCTCCTCAAGTAATTCAAAGTCCAAAAGATAAAGACAGTAACTCCAGTTCTAGGACAATTAAAGTGTAAATGATATAGACAGTGTTGTTGAACTGCACAAATAGCAAAAAATGTTTTATCTAGTTAAGTAATATATAGGTATTTTAAGTATGTTGGGATTTTTTGTTGATGTGAAATATTTTTTAAGATATGTAATTTAAAATGAAAGTGGGGGATCAGTGAATTTGACATTGACATTGAATGCAAATTTATTCTGAAGTTCGACATGTACATAGACAAAACCAACATATCTATGATCAAGAAGAATGACATAATAAATTTAAATAATTTGCTTTGGTTTCAATAATCTAAACTGACAGGAAAAATAATTGAATCTCTCTTGTAAACTGGTTTTTTGAATAAAGGGGATGCTAAAAGGCATTGCTTACATAAAATACCTAAATTTTTAAGTAAATTAAGGCAAATAATGTCCAAATACAGTGTTAAAGCATAAATGCCATTGTAAACTACTGTTTGAGTGAATGCATCAGTACTAAGTGTTTAAAAAGACGTTGTAATTAAAGATATAAAATTTAGGTGACGCTAAAGTGGCGTCATAGTAAAAAAAATACAATTGTAACTGGTAATTTGTAAAAGTAATAGCCAGAAAGTGTAAAACTAAGTCAAGGACCATCCAGAAACACGTGTAAGTGAAATAATAAGTTTAAAAGTGAAAATCAGAAAAGACTACATACCTGGTAGTTGCCATAGAAACAGGAATGCGTGGATACGAATATTTGTTGTCAGGGAACAAAATTGAGTTTATTTTGTCTACAAACTACAGTGGAATCGAGGATTAAGAAGCAACCAGTTCAAATTCATAGTCAAGAATGAATTTGGGACCAAAGTAACTGCCAACTAAGGGGTGACAGCTGAAGTAAATGACAGGTACCAAAATTTAAAATACTAAAGCACTGTTGTTTATGAAAACTGTAAAATTAAAAAAACTTATATGTGTTTAATTTGTTTGTAAACAGACAAGATAGATAAAAAGAGATCTCTAGTAATTTTAGTTGTAGACTGTTTTAGTAGTTAGGTTTTAAATATTTATTAGTGTTATAAATGTATGTAGAAATGTTATAAAATATTATAATTTGAGAAACAAAACTTGTATGATTCAATTAGTAGGCAAAATTTAAAGAGAAATTCAAAATATCCATAAATATCAAAGGAAAGAACTCACATATATTCCTTTTGAAGTATCAGAGTCAAATAGCCGCGAAGATTAAATAAAATATAAGCAACTAGTAATACAAACTACAACACTCACAAATATAAATAAAAATCTCATTATATTTGATTTATATATATATATATATATATATATATATATATATATATATATATATATATATATATATATATATATATATATATATATATATATATATATAAATTGACATTATATGTCTATAAAGTTTAACATAAAACATTACAGCGTATTATAATACAAAATATTTATTAAGTACCCATTCTTCCTTTTCAAAAATAATCATTATTAATATAATTGTCGCCCAACAGTGTGGCATTAAAATAGAAATTAATATACTTAGCAAACAACCAATTAATATAAAGCATTATCAACATAATTGGCACCCAAACCGTGAGGCTCGAGAAAAGTTATTCTTAGGCAAAAATATTAAATTATATTAATATAATTAGAACCAAATACGTTTAGCTAGAGTAAAATTTTTCTGTAGTTAAAAATATACATAAAATTAATATAATTATACCCTATAAGTCACAATATTTAAAATCGTATAAAATTGTTACCAATTTTGTGTCAAAACTTGATAAATAAACGAAATAATTATGCCTACACGCGCAAACAAACGTGACCAAGCTACAAAACAGGGAGGTAGGAAGAGCCATGATACTTCTAAGGAGAAACAAACCCGAGAAGAACCAGTTACCGAGGAAATCATGGAACCTGTAGAAAAAGTATCGCAGGAAGAAATTATAGGATTAGAGACAGAAGAAGAGGCACCGGTGGAGGAAACGGTAGAAGTGATACAGGAAGTGGTACAAGAGACAGAAAAACAAAAGACAAAGATGGAGATAATGATGGAAATGATGAGGGCAGGTTATGAAGAAAATAAGAAATATTATAAAAACATAGAAAGTAGGATGGAACAAAACAAAAAAGAAATGAAAGAAGAGAGCAAGAAAAATTTTGAAGATTTAAATAATAAAAATAATAAAAATTTTGAAGATTTGAGACAGGAGAATAAGAATAACTTTGAGAAAATAGAAAAGAAATTAGAAAAAACGTCACAAGAGATGGTTGAAATTAAAGAACTAAACAAAAGGATGACAGAAACTGACGTAAGATTGTTCAAGAGGATAGAAGACATTAAAAATAACCATGACATAGACATGGAAAAGGTGGTCATAGGTAGTCAAGACTCCAAGGAACAGGTGATGTTAGAGATGGACTTGAAAATACAGGAGGAAAGGGACGTTAGAAAAACTGAGCAGGACATCATCGAAACTAACATTAAATATGTACACAACAAAGCCAAAGCAAGGTGCGATAACATTACCCAGGAAATGCGAGAAGTGGTTTATCTCCAAAATAACAAAATCGACCAGATAGACCAAAATATGTCATCGATTAAAATAAATAACGCGAAAGAAGTACAAAACATTTTACAAAACATACAGGGTAGAGAGGTAAGAACAGTAAGTGGTCCTAATATAGACCTCAATATAAAATTTTCAGGCAGATCTAGTAAGATACACCCATGTATATTCATAAAATCTCTTAAAAATAATATAAAATACATGACAAATTTTGAAGAGATAAAAGAAGTCATAAGAGCCATGTTGACGGACGAAGCTTTACTCTGGTATGTCAATAAAGAAGCAGAAGTCGAAGACGTGGAGGATTTTGAGGCAAAATTCATGAACCATTTTTGGGGAGAAGCAGTACAAGCCCAGTTTAAAGAAAAATTATATTTTGGCAAACATGATCCACGTAGTTATACCTCCATGTCAAATTATGCTTTAATATTGTACAATAAAGCACAGTTTCTAGAACCCAAGATGAGAGTCGAGGAAATCGTACTGTATATTTCTCGACATTTTCCTTTAAATTTGCAGAAACAATTGCCATACAAAATATAAACAACATGGATAAACTGTTAAATTACCTAATACGTATCGAAAGAACAATGGGTTCCACACAAAACACCTACAAAGCAAGAAATGGTGCAGACAACCAAAACTACAACAGAAATACTGGACAAGGATACCGAAACCCCAGATATGATGACGAAAATCAAAATAAACACAGAAGTTATCAAAATTATCGACAAAATTCGTATAAATGAGAATCAAAGAAATAATCCTAGAAATTAAAACTGAAATTATAACTCTCCGAACTATAATAATAACTACCCACGAAACAATCCGTATAATAATCAAAATAAAACTAATTACAACAGGCCAAAGTATAATAATAATCGATATAATCAAAACTACAACAGAATTGGCAACCGAGAGAATAAAAATAATAATGCATATAAAAATGAGATATACGACCTATATAAAAGCACATATTATCAAAATTCACAGTCAAAAGATAACAAACAGAGTAAACCATGGGAAATAAATGGCATTCCCGAAAGAAAAGAACCAAATATAAACTTGGAGAGAAAATTTAATCAGATAAGATATGGCCAGGAAGAAGAACCAACCCGAAAACAAATTTATAACGAAGAACCTAAACCTAATCCTCAACAAAAATTTAATTACAAGCGCACATTGTAAAATAAATAATATTATAAACTATAGTCACCCAAGGGAATTTATAAATTTATCAGAATTAGATTTACAAGAAAATGAAGTTAATTTAGTATTTATAAAAGCAAATGTAAACAAAAATGAAAATAAAGTCAAGATTTTAATAGATACTGGTTCTGAAGCCTCATTAATAAACAAAGAAACTGTGGAAAATTTTCAATTAGATAATTATATATATATATATATATATATATATATATATATATATATATATATATATATATATATATATATATATATATATATATATAAGATTCCAAAAATATCTCTAGTAAATGCCAAGGGCAGAAAAATCTGCGAAGTATCAAAAGCAATCAGGGTAAAATTAATCTTAAACGAAAATACAAACTGCGGGGTAAATGTCAATCTGCTAATAATAGAAAATATGGATTACGATATAATAATAGGATCAGATGAATTAAGTGAAAAAAATGTGAATATCAGTTATGAACTGAATATAGTTGAAATAAATAATGAGAAAATGTACATGGTGGGAATGACTGATAGAAAAATAGATGGTGTAGCGAAGAATATAAAGAAAAATAATAATATTGAGTATGGGCGATCCAAAGAGTTCGTGCCAGTTATTGAAGAATATATATATGAAGAGAATATTGAAAATGATATTAAAAGGTTATTGTATAAATATAGGGGATTGTTTGATAATAGTAGAAGAATAGCGAGTGGCCATGTACATAAAATTGTTAAAGATACTGAGAATTTTAAACCGAAAAATTATCCTATTCCATATCGATACCGAAAAGAGGTAGCAAAAGAGATTGATGATATGTTAGAGCAGGGTGTCATAGAGAGATGTGATACACCTTATATTAATCCCATAGTAGTAGTGAAAAAGGCAGATGGAGGCATTAGATTGTATTTGGATGCACGAAACATAAATAAATTAACAATTCCACAAAATGAAGTACCAATGGGCATTGAAAGCATATTTGGTAGATTAACGGGTGCAAATATTTTTTCAAAGTACAGTTGTGAACTTAAAAATCCACAGACAGGAAAGATACGGAAAATTTTCAAACAAAACGATATAATTAAATTTTGAATTAAAAATAACAGGGCAGATGATTATTGATGACGCGAAAGATTATATAAAAAAAATCTTTATTTGTGGGAAAATAAGTTACAAAGACAATTTTAAAATTAAATAACTAGATATACTTGATTCTAAGTGCTAGAATAAAGTAATCTTTATTTGGGGGAGTTCTATTGATATTTAGCAATATCACTCTAAATTTATTAGCTACGTCACTTATCAATGATTAAAATATTAATTTTTTTTTTAACGATAATTGTCAAAAACAGTAACATTGTCACTGAATGTCAATATTGTAGAAAACCTCGCAGCAAAATAACTGTATATCGATACCACCACCTTTCGTATCGTGCAGAATTCTAATTTCGTCAGAGTAGTTTGATGTAAAATACTGTAATCTGGTTCTGCATCATTTGTCAAAGAGATGTCCGAATAAGGAGCTGCATATTATGTTAATCTAAAATTACAAAACTCTAAAATTAATAAATGAAAAAAGATATAAATTCAAAAAGGTAATCCCCTCCTCAAGTAATAAACAGAGTCGTGCATATAAACTGTCAAAGTCCAAAAGAGAAAGACAGTAACTCCAGTTCTAGGACAATTAAAGTGTAAATGATATAGACAGTGTTGTTGAACTGCACAAATAGCAAAAAATCTTTTATCTATTTAAGTTATATATATATATATATATATATATATATATATATATATATATATATATATATATATATATATATATATATATATATATATATATATATACAGATCTCTCTGAGGCCTAGGGTTGAACACACTGATACCTCACAGACGAACTCCGGCGAGATTTTGGGAGTAGGCAGATTGAGGCCTTAGAGTGTCCTTACATATTTCCTTTACCTACCTTTGTTCACCACTCTAAGGAGTAGGCAGATTAAGGCCTTAGAGTGTCCTTACATATTTCCTTTACCCACCTTCCTCCACCACTCTAAGAAGTAGGCAGTTTGAGGCCTTAGAGTGTCCTTACATATTTCCTTTACCCACCTTTGTCCACCACTCTAAGGAGTAGGCAGATTGAGGCCTTAGAGTGTCCTTACATATTTCCTTTACCCACCTTTGTCCATCACTCTAAGGAGTAGGCAGATTGAGGCATTAGAGTGTCCTTACATATTTCCTTTACCTCTTGAAAATGGCTCCAAAACAGGAGCCGAAACGTCGAGTTTCCATAAATTCTGGACGCGGTTTAACCCGAGAACCAAGCATGTCTCATATATATATTTATATATATATATATATATATATATATATATATATATATATATATATATATATATATATATATATATATATATATATATAGGTATTTTAAGTATGTTGGGATTTTTTGTTGTGGTGAAATATTTTTTAAGATATGTAATTTAAAATGAAAGTAGGGGATCAGTGAATTTGACATTGACATTGAATGCAAATTTATTCTGAAGTTCGACATGTACATAGACAAAACCAACATGTCTATGATCAAGAAGGATGACATAATAAATTTAAATAGTTTGCTTTGGTTTCAATAATCTAAAATGACAGGAAAAATAATTGAATCTCTCTTGTAAACTGGTTTTTTGAATAAAGGGGACGCAAAAAGGTGTTGCTCCCATGAAATACCTAAATTTTTAAGTAAATTAAGGCAAATAATGTCCAAATACAGTCTTAAAGCATAAATGCCATTGTAAACTACTGTTTGAGTGAATGCATCAGTACTAAGTGTTTAAAAAGACATTGTAATTAAAGATATAAAATTTAGGTAACGCTACAGTGGCTTCATAGTAAAAAAATACAATTGTAACTGGTAATTTGTAAAAGTAATAGCCAGAAAGTGTAAAACTTAGTCAAGGACCATCCAGAAACACGTGTAAGTGAAATAGTAAGTTTAAAAGTGAAAATAAGAAAAGACTACATACCTGGTAGTTGTCATAGAAACAGGAGTGTGTGGATACGAATATCTGTTGTCAAGGAATAACATTGAGTTTCTTTTGTCTACAAACTACAGTGGAATCGAGGATTAAGAAGCAACCAGTTGAAATTCATAGTCATGAATGAATTTGGGACCAAAGTAAATGTCAACTAAGGAGTGACAGCTGAAGTAAATGACAGGTACCAAAAATTAAAATACTAAAGCACTGTTGTTTATGAAAACTGTAAAATTTATAAAACTTATATGAGTTTAATTTGTTTGTAAACAGACAAGATAGATAAAAAGAGATCTCTAGTAGTTTTAGTTGTAGACTGTTTTAGTAGTGGGGTTTTAAATATTTATTAGTGTTATAAATGTATGTACAAATGCTATAAAATTATATAATTTGAGAAACTGAAAACTTGTATGATTCAATTAGTAGGCAAAATTTAAAGAGAAATTCAAAATATCCATAAATATCAAAGGAAAGAACTCACATATATTCCTTTTGAAGCATGAGCGTCAAATAGCCGGGAAGATTAAATAAAATATTTGCAACTAGTAACAATACTCGCAAATATAAATAAAAATCTCATATTTGATTATATATATATATATATATATATATATATATATATATATATATATATATATATATATATATATATAAAGTTTAACATAAAACATTTTATACAGCGTATTATAATACAAAATATTATTAAGTACCCATTTTTTCTTTTAAAAAATATCATTATTAATATAATTGTCACCCAACAGTGTGGCTTTAAAATAGAAATTAATATACTTAGCAAACAACCAATTAATATAAAGCATTATCAACATAATATATATATATATATATATATATATATATATATATATATATATATATATATATATATATATATATATATATATATATATATATATATATATATATATATATATATATATATATATATATCTTATGCCTAGGGTTGAACATACTGAGATCTTAGAGAAGATCTTCGGCGAGATTTGGAGAGTAGGCAGATTGTGGCCTTAGAGTTCATGTCCTTACATATTTCCTTTACCTCTTGAAAATGGCCTCCAAAACAGGAACTGAAACGTCGAGTTTCAATATTTACATTGCCGAAACACAAAAAACACCGTAAAATACTTTTGGTATCGAGGACTGATTATACACACTCCTTTAGTTTATAATTCTAAATGATTTTCGGGCTGTTTTGTCATGGTCGAACTCACTTAGTGGGTTGCTAAAGGTTTCACCAATGTTTTGCAGTAGCTGGATTGAAACTCAGCAGACATTGCTCTGATAATCCTTCTTATACCTCTGGATGATGCAATCGCCTGTATTGATTAATTGGTGGTAAATGGTGCACCTGTGTGCCAGACAGTGAGGTCATTGCAGAGGATGTCACCATTATTGATTCTTGCAATAGTATATACAGTGTCATGTTGCTAGCGCCTGTGGATTACTTTCTGTTGCTAATTGGGGGGAGTCAGGATCAACTTGAAACCCTCATCTTGCTCGATATTATTAGGGAGTCACTGTTTTTTAAGCACCTCCCTCCTTATTTGCTGGTGATATCCCTTTATTCCTTCTAAAATAACATGCTCATCTAGAACTAACTTTTCAAGTTGCAGTGACCGCAGATGTCGTTGATACTCCAGCCTCCATGTTTTGATGGTTGTTGTTGTTTGCCCTATGTATACCTAACTTTTCGCCTTCACGTGGTATCTGATATATTCCTGACGTGTGGACACGGTCCATTGGCGTCTTTACTGATCTCAGCATGACACCAAACTTTGTTGTGGGCATGACAGTGTCACCTCCTCCCCTGGATTTCTCACTTGTTAATCGGCGTGTCTTTCGAGAAGTAAGTAAAAGGTTCAACCTTGAATTCTTCACTACTGATATTCTATTTATGTGGGTCTGGGGATGAAATAATTAAAAGAATAGACACAAAGTATCTGCTACTTGTCATAAGAGGTCAGTGGTTTAAGTCAACAGGGGAGTTATGTGTGATATCGCCTTATGTTAAGCGCTGGCGGATGTCAGGTCCAGACAAACCCTGGGTGGCGGAGATCTCTAGGGAAATAACTCCTGGAAATTGAGACGTCCACTATAAGTTTTGAAATGGACAAGCGACTTCGCGTACATGTTGCTCCGGAGATAAATTCCATATGATACTGCCTTGAGTTGAGCACAGGCAGATGTCCGGTCCAGGCGAACCTAGTTGGGCTGAGATTTCTATGGAGTGACCCCTGGAGGGTGAGACGTCCACTGTGAACTTTGAAAGGGTCAAGTAAGATCACTTAGATGGCAGAACACCTTAACAGCTGAGAAAAAATCCCTGAGAGGACCCCATCAAACCAACTTTCACCCTAAAAAACATATACTCCTGCCAGGAGCTGGATTTGATGGGTGAAATTAAAACAATTAGGCGTAAGCCACAAATAAACCTAAGAATGCAGTGGAGGAACTGGATATCCCACTCACTATTGAAAATAACCTAATCTACTGTTATATCTTTGTGTAGTATGTGATAGTCATGACAAACTAATTTATCCAGACAACTCCCAATTTTCTTTTTTATTCTATTTTACACTATGAATAGCAGAATATTCGCTACATGACTATATACGCCACCTGTGTCGGTTATATTTTTGCGGATTTACTGTTGTTGGAATGGTAATACTTTTACTCGTCATAAAGTCTCTGGGCAGTTCTCTCAATTTATAATATTTCACAATCAGTTGAAAAAGCTCTTCTTTCATTTTTCCATCAGAATGTTTTAAAAGTTATTTTGTCTACACAAGGATTTTTTCTAAGTTTTTTAATAGCTTCCTCAAATTCTTGTCTTGAAATAGGATGCCATACACGAGTGGGCACAGGGTTCGTGAGTAGGATTACCTATTGGTAATCAGTGGCGCCGCAGGCGAAAATTTAGAACATTTTCAAGGTAATGTGTTTTCCTGACAGTTCAGAATTTCAATGAAAAATTCTTTTATACAAAAATATAGACTTTCACAAGAATATTTTTTGGGAAATTGGTAGCTATTTGAAATTATATTTGATCACGAATATCGAGGGCATAGATAAATTAAAATAATTGGTTGCAACATGTGAAAATTTTTTATATAGGTATCTTACTGTTATTTGTAGAGGAAATCAGCTCGCCTGTCCTTATTGTTCACAAAAATGTTAATCACTTTTTCATTAAAGTCCCGGATTTGTTTCACAATTTTTGTCTCGATGGACAACATGGCCAATGCTGTAAGTCTGTCTTGGCTCATGGTATTTCTTAAAAATGTCTTAACGTGTTTTAAAGTAGAAAAGCGCCCATCACTAAACAAATAAAACAAAACAGTTTGTTTCTTTTAGGACACCCACATAACCACTTAAATCTGTCATAGACATTACTACTAAATTTTCTTGCAAAACTTCGCGATTTCCCCACGTCTGTTTTAGAAATAATTAAATCGGGTATCTGCCATCCTAATCGTTTAATTTTCGATCGGATCTCGTGCGTTATGTCTTTATTAGTGAATAAAAAGTCCACCGAATTTATTTTAAAACGTTTCACAATCAAAAACAGTAAACACACACTTCTCAGCGAAGAAAATAAACAACACTTAAAACGGTCACTGAACATGTGTGATCCCTTGAGCCGATTTTACAATCGAGTTTGACGACATCCTCGCTGTGTTCGGTCTGCAAGCACGATGACAAACAAGGGCTGAATAACTATGTGCCCACGCCTTTGAATGTTTATTCATATTCAAAGGCACAAGCACACATAATGCGACCACGGTGTCCGGATGCAAAATTAAAGTCTGCCGTAGAATAGAGTATGGTGGCGAGATGCTGAGTCAATAATAATTAGAATATGGATGATTTGTCGTATATAATTCATTCATTTTATTGTAACATTGTAACAGTTATTTATTAGTAAATATTTTTTCTATTGAAATTTGGGCTGTGGTCGTGCCCCTGTGCCCCTTATCACCAGCCGCCACTGGTAGCACAACCAGGTAGCACAGTTGGGACCAGTACGCTGTTATATACAGCGACATTGGCCTCTTTAGATATACATTCATTCCTAACTCTAGTGCTCATAGCTTCCAGCATCTTTCTATCTGCATTTGCCCTACTTTGTATCTCATCACATATTCTTCCGTCATTTGAAAAAATCTTTCTAAATTTCTAAATTCCTTCACTTCCTATACCAATCGACAATTTATCAAGAGACTGATTACTAGTGTTTATGAAACACCATAACTTTAGTCTTCTCTTTGTTCATATTTTGTTTGTTACTGTCATTTGCCGACATGATATAATTTCTAAACGTCATCTTGGCGAGGCTGGCTAACATCACCAAATTTTATAGGAGACTGTGAAGAATTTCACTCTCTGTATTAGTTTTAAAATCGCAAATATTTTTAAAATGGTTGCTTTTAGCATCATTCAACAAGTATACCTTTTTTGTTAAGAAAATACAAGAGCATACAAATATACTAACAGAAAGAAAGTGTGAATATTTTTAAAGTTTAAAGACAAATTGGGAACCAATTATTTATTATGACTATGAAAAACTCATCGGTGCGAATTGTCAGAACAATTTGTCAAATACTTTCCATGATATCAAAGAAAAACATTTTTTTAAAACTTTTAACACGTATCTCTTTAAACTTTGACTTTTGGACTTAGGTATATTTGGCTAAATGGTATGACCACGAAATCACTTTTCATCTCACAATACAAGGCTTTGATCACCCATTAGCACATTATGACTCCTTTGCTACCCTTTCCTAAAGTCGTCAGATCACCTTTGCACTTTTCTTTCTGTATATAAATGTACTTAAAATTATCCTACATCGACAAATGTGCTACTACTGCTAGTACTACAAGTAGTCATCCTTAATTATAGTATATAATTATCCTCTTTTTTTAAAATATAAATATAAAAGGATTGTTAGGAAATGGTTGACCACAGGGATACGAATACACTACTGGGGCTCTTCACAGCTTTCAACATCACAGACTGAGCCACTATAAGAAAGGTTTCAAACACTAGGCAAGACAATAGGAACTTATTAACTACCTAGAGCTAATATTCACTATTAACTAATTACAATTCCATTTTACAGGCTTTAGTTGAAATAAGTATATCTATTATTATTTGTACTAAATTTAAAATTAACATATTTCGTTTGGCGGAAATATCTGTATTCTTTCATCTATCGGACGTGCTTTTACCGGTAATTATTTTATAAAGTAATGTATCAGGAGACTGCCCATAGGCGGCGGAGCGAGATTCATACATTTTTTTCATTGCTATATTTAGCACTCTATACACTTTCGAAGGCGTTTAGCTTTCCTGGTTGTCCAAAATTTTTTATTAATTTTAGATTCTCCTAATTAACATGGTGATTATTTTTAAAGTGAAAATTCGATAAAAATCGGAAGAATTTGGAGCCATGTTTACCAGATATTTAAAGCGAAAGCTGCTGACTATTTACTTCTGAAAAAAAAAGCTGTGGGACTTCCCAGTAAACACAACAAAAACAATTTTAAATATAAAACAATGCTTAAAAAATGTCTTAAATACTCACTTCTCTTAATATCGCTATGGAAGTGGAAAAAACGATTTATATGACACAAAAATGGTATAAACATATTTTTAGTTACCCCCTTCAAGATGTTCCATTGTTCCAAGGATATAAACCTTTAACGAATGTAAGTAAATTACGTTTAACTGTACACACTTTTTAATTACACAGATAGCAGCAATGTGCACTCCTAGCAAACGTCAAGTTGACTGTAGTACCACGACACCAGTTAGACCTCTATATCATATAGCGTGGAAGTTTCATGTGCCCCAATTATTCAACTTTAAAAGGTTATACCTACTTTTCATTGATAATGACTTTTTTGAAATTGACTTTTGACCAGCTAAAGTGAAGTATAAGTTTTTTTACAATGTGTGAAGTGTAAGTTTTTTTATAATATCCTAGCATCTGTTATTTGAAAAAAACGCACTAGGGTATTATTTATATGTTAACTTATCTGAAAATTAATTTATTATTGTTCGGTAACACACTAGTGGGACATTAAGAATATTTAATGGCTGCAATTTATTGTTCGTATTATTTTTGGAATAGTTATGGGTATGTTTTGACATATATGTAGCTATAAAAAAATTAAAATAACAGCATTTTGCCTCTCTAATTTTAATTAATATTAATACTCACCAACTCTACATACACCAGCTGGCTCTAGAATCACAGACCTTGCGCCTTATCAACTGTATAATAATACCCATGATACCTTAATAACTATACGGAGTCTGTATATTATAATACAATCAACTGTTTTCAAATAATATTTAAAAATTTTAAATCTAATTTTGACAAGTACACTTGGAGAATACACATCACCACAACACATATTTTTTAAAGACCTTACGATCGTTACACTAACCACGTTAGCATCATCAGAGGATGAAAAAATTCTAAACTTCAGTTTGAAACTGAAGTTTAGAATTTTTTCATCCTCTAATGATGATCCTCTGATGATGTTAACGTGGTTAGTGAAACGATCGTAAGGTCTTTAAAAAGATGTGTTGTGATGATTTGGGTTCTCAAAGTGTACTTATCAGTGCTCATCACAGGTTCCAGTTTTCACATAGTGTCCAATTTTGACAGTTTCCTAAATTATCTTGACGCATGCGCACATCAAGGAGCCGCCAGTGGCTTTTAGCATCTCGTCAAAAACTTACCACATAAAAACGTGGCATTTTTAAACATTTTATACCATTTATATACATTAATTGATTTGAATTGAATAAGCGTTTATTTGGCAAATGCAATACAAGTACAACAATATTTACAACATATAAAAAATTGGTTATTTACAAATAACTAAACTAGTCGTACATATTGCACATTTAATCTATTTACTCAACTATATAAAATATTATTAGGTAATTGATTATTATATTTAATGAAATTAACTGAAATTGGAGGTTAACAACACTATTCCAAGTTGTTTTGTGAATAATACTGTTTTATTTTTATTTTGAACCTATCAATCATATTTATATTCTTTAGTTCAAAGGGAAGTTGATTACACAGTTTGAGGCCATTGAAAAATACCGAGTTATGGATGCTGATTTATTTGTGTGATGTAATGAAAAGTTGTATTTATTTCTGGTGTGGTTTTGATGGATTCCCTCAAATGTTTTAGTGAATTATTGAAATATTCCGGCATACTACCCAACTTTATTTTATGTATGAATAATAATACGTGAATCCCAACAATTTGTTCTACTCTTAGCCATCCTAGTGCTTTTAACATATCTATCCTTGTGTACTTATCTGCATTCAAAATGATTTTCATTGCTCTATTTCGAAGTACCGGCAACCTGTGTATTTCAGTTATATTTGCACTGTAGAGAATTATGCCAGCATAATGAAATTGTGGTGTATATATATATATATATATATATATATATATATATATATATATATATATATATATATATATATATATATATATATATACAGCAAGAAATTATATATAGTGTGTAGATACAGATAAGTTACATATGCGTGCTATATTTTGCACATTTAGATGCCTAATTAATAATCACCAACATTTGACTGATACATTAGATAATTTTGACAAGTCCAGATACCATTTCCAATAAACTTTTTATTATATCTCAATACAGCTTATGACTCTGACTTCTCATATGATCCAATATACTACAGTTTTCTAAATCGTTCTATCAATATCCAAATATGTACCTTATATATTAGTGATTCATTGATTGGTAATTCAATTGAGAATACTTTACATTTGTGGTACTCTTACATCACTAGCTGCGTTGACACACTGTAAGGTTGTTTCTTTGAGTACCAGAATAACTTAGGGCAAACTCACCCAAATGCTCGACTAGCACGTGGAGAGGTCGGACTGCGGCTTGTACTGGCTATTGTCGATGAATGCTTGAAGGGAACTGTCTTTCCTTGAATTATCTACCTTTTTTATATGCATCCGTCAGTGATAAAATGTAGATAGCCTATGATAAGACATTATCCTCTCATTAATACCTATTTTGATTTATTTGAAAACACTCTTTCTCAGTATCTTGCGTTTCTTCTCTAAATTACATTGTATGAAATAAATAAATGTTTATGAATTTACTTGCTGCATATATGGTTCATTAAATTGTATCAAGGTATATTTATTTACCTCCTTACAATACTAATAAAATATCTTGTTCTTATCATTAATTATAATTTAGTTTTCATTCCATTATAGTCATATTTTTTACAGATGAATATGATGTGAGAGATCAATCACCTACTGAAGTAAAAACTGCTCCAGTTGGGTCTTCTGTACTTATGGAATGTAAAACTGATTTAGATCAGCCTGTGTCATACATGTGGAGCAAACAAGGTGAAACTTTGCCAGATTATGTTGATCCCACTTCAGTAAGTATGTGTTATAAGATTTTTTCGGAAGTAACTTAAAATGAAGCATTATTTTCTCAGGATTATCACAGAATTTAAAACGTTTTGGTAACGCTTAATTTTAGGAATATTTCTTAGTCATCGTTTGTGGAGTGTTTGGAAGGTATAAATGTAATACTGTAATACATTGAGCTTATATAAAGTGAAAGGTACATGTTTATCATAATTAAAAGTCTGGTGCATAAACAAGTGACAGTAATATTAAAATTGATGTACTGCACTTTTATAAGATACTGATTATATTAGATCTAGTAAAATACTGTTAGGTTAAAGAGTTCCAAAGAAACGATGAAATTTGAAACCGAAAAGATTGACATGATTTAATGTCACACAATATTTGTCTTTTTAAGTCTAAAAAAGTAGTTGTGAAAAGTTGACGAACCAGGGTAACTATTTTTTATGAAAACATTTTTCTAGTTATGGCAGTAAAAAAGACTAAGATCTTACATTTCTTATAATTTATTGAAAACCTGTGTTTTGTGATACATATCAAGTTCATATGGGCCATTAAATAATTATGTTGAATTCATTTATCCTTCTTAGTGAATAACATAAACTTACATTACGACAATTCATTGGAGTCTCACCAATGGAGAATTTTGTGAATATTTTTTTGAATAGTTGTGCAGTCTACATTAGATTCAACAGAACGGAAAGTTTTAAGGTTATGGGCTTAAAAAATATGTAGAATATTCATAACATTATCAAACTCATTAACAAAAACATTAATATGGAAAGGTCCCGGCATGGAAACTTGTGGCACACCTGAAGTAAATGTAAGGGTATAAAATGAGCATCCATCCATAGTTCAGTCTTCAATATAAGAATGATCTAAACTAGGACACTAGGGAATCACATATGCCAAAATAATGTAGTTTATTAAGCAATAAGCCATGATGGACTAAGTCAAATGCTTTTGTACAATGCAAGTAAATAGCATCAAAGGCTAGTAGTAGAGGTGTGCGAACCGAAGTATGAATGAATCCAAGTAAATATGTTGCCTCAAACTTCGAACCTCAAAAATAAAATGTCTAAGGTTCGCAGTTGAACATCTAACTTTAAAAAAATTTAAAATAGAACATCGAACGAACCAAAATTCTTCAATGTCCATATATTATTTCCTTAAATACAAAATTAGGGTGTATTGTAGCATACAATATTTGGGACGTAGAAGATACCCATTATTTTTTACAAAAACAATAGGAGGTTGATTGGGGGAAAATGCCTTCCAGTGCTGATGTAGTTGTAAAGATGAGTCAAAAATACAAAAAGGTATATTAAAAACTTTTTTACTTTCTACATCTATAGCAAATATATATATATATATATATATATATATATATATATATATATATATATATATATATATATATATATATATATATATACATATATTTACTAAGTAAAGATTGGAACCTGTGATCAGCACTGATAAGCAAAGTTGAAGAACGCAAATCGCCACAAACATTGAAAAAAGCCTGACGATCGTTTCACTACTGACCTGACCTGACCTGACCTGACCTGACCTGACTAACCAAATTAGTGTCATCAGAGGATGATTAATTCTAAATATCTTATATCCTTAACTCTATCTATATTCTTCTGCAGGTAGTCTGTCACTAATGATGTAGGGAGGTTTAACGACACTAACATTAACATATTTCATTTGGCGGAAATATCTGTATTCTTTTGTTATCTATCGGACGTGCTTTTATATTTTATTTTATAAAGTAATGTATCAGGAGACTGCCCATAGGCGAAGGAGCGAGATTCATACATTTTTTTCATTGCTATATTTAGCACTGTATACACTTTCGAAGGCGTTTAGCTTTACTGGTTGTCCAACATTTTTTATTAATTTTAGATTCTCCTAATTCTCATGGTGATTATTATCCCAAATATGTAGGGCGGCGGAATATCTATCTAGAGTACCGTATCTTAATTGTGCTAAATGTTCTTTAAATCTAATTCCAATAGATCTTTTTTTTTTTGTCCAACGTATTTAAGTTCACAATCTTTACTACTTGTTTCATAAAATTCCCGACATTTTGTCTGTACTATCCTTGTCTTTTGGGTTACCTAGCAAGTTTTTAAAGTATTTTTTGTCGAAACTGTTAGTTGCAAATTGGCTTTTTTTTAACATGCTATCTAGACCCCTCGTGATTCGAGGTTCAAATGGTAAGCAAACAAAGTTTTTTCGGCTTGCTCTCTTCTAAAAGTCGTTGATTCCGCTAACATTTTCTTTGTTTTCTGTTTGTTAATTAATTTATTCACTAGGCAATTCATTATATTCGGCCACGTTCTCAATATATTTTAATTCTTTGATATATCTACTTTTACTTAAAGGAAAATTAATTAACCTGTTTACTAAAGAATTCAGACTGGCCATTTTTGTGTGTTTGTATGATGTGAGTCATTCAGAATGTAGCTGAGAGTGGTGGTTTCCTTTCTATGGACATCGAATTCTAATATGTCTTTATTTTTGATAACTAGTACATCTAGAAAGGGTAATTTATTATTAATTTCTAATTCGTGGGTAAATTTTATATGATCAAATGTATCGTTTAATTTGGCAATAAAATAGAATTATTCATTTTCTGATGACGCTAACTTGTTGTGGTGATTTGGATTTAAGTGTGCTTATCAGTGCTCATCACAGGTTCACTTAGTGAATTATGGCTTCAAGGTTCACAGAATTGAATCTTTACTGTAAGTTAAGTTGTAAAATTAGATTAATAGGTACAAATATCGCTTTTTTAAAATCTTGCAAATGAAAATTAGTTTTTCTGAATTTCATTAATTTCAATTTTAAAATTTCTAACACAAAAGTAGGTCAAAGGTTGAAAATGTTGCTAAACAAAAATGGCTGCATCTAGAAATGCAATATATGTACTCAAAACGTAGTATGTTAGAAATACAGGCATATAATTTGTTTAAAAAGTTAACCTTTAAGTTAGATAACTTAGAATATGAATAATGGTCCAATTTTCAGAGGAAACTGTTTGTAGTCTTTAACGCAAAGTTCGTTAAGAAAATTAATCTATAAAATAAAAAAATTAAACTGGTAAAATGTCAAATTAAAAACGAAAAACCAGTTCCTCAGAAAATTGACCTCGTAGAAAATATTTCTTCACAGTCATTTAATAAACATGAGCTCAACCTCCTAGACAATGGGTTGAAATTCGGTCTACAGTCACACAAAAAAAAAGATATAGTAGAAATCATTGCTGGTATTGAAACAGGAATTAAAACACTACCTGAATCTTCTAAAAATTGTATTAGAGAAGCATGTAAAAATAAAATTTCAAAAAATTTGAAAGAAAATAAGTCCATTAAAAACCAAAATTTTAATGAAATGAAAATAGTTAAGTGATTGCGAGAGAAAGATTGATTTTTTGTTAAAGCAGATAAAGGTAATAAGGTTGTGACTTGGGAAAAAACGAGTATAAAGAGTTTATAACGCCATAGAGACAGGATCATATAAAAAACTAAATGAAGACCCGCTACGAAAAATGATTTCGGCCACGCGTTTCGGCCAACTAAGTAGCCATCTTCAGAGGTAAATATGAAATCACAATAAAAAGGTCTGCCAAAAAACGTTGTTTTCTGGTAGGCAATTGCACTGAATGGAGCACAATGGTATCAAAACAATCAATACAGAAAGCTAGAGCTAAAGCTAACATCTAAAGTCAAACAGTAAGACAAGCTAAAAAGCTACGATAAAACAAGCTAACAGCTACAACAAAGCAACAAATTTAAGCACACAGTTAAAAGCGGATCAAAAGCATCCGAGCAAACTAATACACAGCGAACATGACAAAATATAAAATCTATTGCATAAAGAAAAGCTGTGGAGTCAACTGACTGAGAGCAAGCCCAAAACTTTAACATCACTTAGTAGGTATGTACAGGGTGTCTTATTTTCGTTGTAAATGTGGAGTATCTCAGTTATTATTGAAGATAAAGGCAAACGATTTTCACAATACTTTGCTCGATTTTGATGAAATGAAAAATGGCAGTGACAGAAAAGTCGCCGCCTTCTTAATTTTGTAGATACAGGGCGCTTCTGAAAAGTTTGCAATTTGGGACCCCACTCGTATTTTCTTTATTTAACAAGATATTGAAAAGGTGTAAACGGATTCTGGTAGAACTTTTGCCATAGAATACAGTGGTATATTAAGATATTTTCACAAAATTTTTATGTTCGAGAAAAATGTCAAAGTTGTGTTTTTTTAAAATGGGACACCTATATATTGTTAGCTATTTTAATATCTAATTAAGGTGATTCCAACCATATGAGGTTTGACATATTTATCTCTTTAATTTTCGAGAAAAATGTAAAAGTTGTGTTTTTTTAAATGGGACACCCTATATATTGTTAGCTATTTTAATAGTTTTAATTAAGGCGATTCCAATGATATGAGGTTTGATATATTTATCTTTACTACTTTCTGAAAAATTCATTATAAACTGTTATTTTTCATAACGTGCAATGTTACAAAGAGACAAACTAACGGATAATACAATACATTGCTCCTTAAGGAAAGAAACGGGTTTTTATAATTATTAATTTAAATCAAACACCATAGTTTTGTGTTTTGAATTGACTTTTATTGGGCTTTTAAAAAATGTAGTTTCCATGTAATATTTAAAAACCCAACAAAAGCTTAATTCAAAAACGAAAAATTTCGGGACACAGCAAGTGTGTTATAGTAGCGAATTCTCATGCAGGGTGCCCAGTGACCTGGAAAACCGGGAAAAATCCGGGAATTTGAAATACCCCCTAAAATGTCAGGCAAATTTCTGATTTTGCTCAAATGTCATGGAAATTATTCAGTAGACTTCGAAATTATGTATTTGTAAAATTCCGCCACTAGCAGATTCCTTATTATTTTGATTTCATATATATTATGTTAAATTCTTTCAAGTAAATATTTTGCTACTACGGCTGTCGTTTGGTATATTAATTGAAACCGCCAATGAACGCATCGCATGTCACATGCGCCGATATAAATATAATGTCTTGTTCATCTCAAAACAGATCTCATTCATTTGTCTCACTTCGAATGTTCTGCCTTGAATAGATAAAATGCAATGAATGTGTTTATTGGATTTTAACCTTTATGACCATGTAACAACATAACGATGTAACCAAGGGTTAAAGTTGGAGTGAAAATTTTGGGCATTTGTATATGGGTATTTATATCGTAATCGGCAAGAGTAAACTTTAATATCGCAACACATTGTGTATGATAGTTTAAAGAAATTATCACGAGTGTAAAATATAGAAGTCAACTATAAGCAGAGGCAATATGTCAAATTCATATCATGAATATAGTATAATTCTCTATGAAAATCAGAAGACAATGCTTGAGATGAGCAAAGCAGAAAAAATGAAATATAAGGCACGTATTTGATAAAATGCAAAATATGAAACTGAAGTTTTAAAATCTAAAATTACCACATTGAGAAAATATGTATGAATAAATCCTACTATCTTATATCAATGTGGTGATTTCTCTTTTTTGGTAGTAAATATTTGAGATGTGCATTATTATTGTTTTTAAAAATCTTTATTTTATTGAGTAAGAAGACGTGTTTTCATTCGAATGCTTGAACAGTAGTTACAAGATGGTTCTTGTGGCTCATTTCTGTATTGGTTTAACAGAATTAAGCATATTTATGTTTTTGACAATGTATGTCTTAAAAATTTCTTCTGTTCATAACTCATATTTATTTTGTTAAAAAAAGTATACAAAGATGTGTCATTCATTTCGAGTATTATGAAAACTTCACTAGAGGTGCCTGGAAATGTCAGGGAATTTGAGTTTTTATTTCTGTTGGGTACCCTGTCATAAGAATTGTACACTATTATTATAGGGCATATTAGTAAAGCTAATACTTTAAACTTACACAGACCTTGAACATCCATTTTAAAGGTCCTAGTATGTGCACATTTGAAGAATTCTTTCGAAAGTGTTACTATCGATATCTTTCTATTACCAAAAAGCCTGGACGCAGCAAGTGCGTTATGGTAGTGAATTTTCATAGAAATGATCTGGCACAAAATATTTTATAACTTTTTTTTCTTGTAACATAGAAATATAAATTTTGGTGTATAGTTTACTTTTTATATCGTAAACCTACCTACCAAATTTGGTTATCATAGATTTTTTATTTTTTAAGATAATTTTTTTTTTTCAAATGAAAACTCAAAATTTTCCCGGAAAACCTCGTCAGATTTTTTTGATTAACGAACTTGTCAAAGCCATTTACAAAAGGAAGGTACGTGCCAAATTTTATCAAAATCGGCCTATTATTCTTTGAGATAAAAATTTTTTTCGAATGAAAACTCAAAATTTTCCCGGAAAACCTCGTCCGATTTTCCTGACTAACAAACTTGTCAAAGCTATTTACAAAAGAAAGGTACATGCCCAATTTTATTAAAATCGGCTAATTACTTTTTGAGATAAGAATTTTTTTCGAATGAAAACTCAAAATTTTCCCGGAAAACCTCGTCCGATTTTCCTGACTAACAAACTTATCCAAGCTATTTACAAAAGAAAAGTACATGCCAAATTTTATCAAAATCGGCCCATTATTTTTTGAGTTATCGGTGTGATACATATATGTTATCGGTGTGATATATATATATATATATATATATATTTATATATATATATATATATATATATATATATATATATATATATATATATATATATATATATATATATATATATATATATATATATATATATATATATATATATATATAAACATATAAAAATTGAAACTGACCCCGGATATGGGTTCTAGGGGTCCTAGATCGCGCTCATTTGAAGAAATTTTTTCAAAATTCAAAAGCCGAGATCTCCTTATTAGTGAATTTTTTCTAAGAAAATTCACTAAAAATCTTGTGTTCTAACTCCTTTTGAGAAAAATGCCCAAAACTCAATTTTCTATGAAGCTAAAGAATTAAATTTTGCTATATCTGTAGATAGTGCAACTCTCTTTAAAATAAACTTGTAATACAAAATTCATTAAAGTTATACAAAATATTTCCAGATGGAAACTTTATTCATATTTATGAAAGTAAAGTAGCTGCCAAATTATAAACGTAGCAGGTATTTTTCCATCTTAATCGCCTGACTAATTTCGTTTTAGTCAACCTAATCAAACCAGTTTTTTCAATATCAATAGTAACAAAATGTCTGCTGAAAATTATAATCTCAAACTCAAAGTTATTCAGAAACCAAGTATATCAAAATGTATTAATTTGATGAATTAAAAATTTATATAAGTGAATGACTAAAATTTAATACAGTTGTTCAGTCGAGGGCATGAGCTTTAATGTAAATTAAACAAGAAATATATAGGGTCGTGCCCTCATAATTTGCATGGTGTTAGATGTACAAATGAAAATCAAAGTTCATTTAAAACTGTTTATTGAAAATGATGATTTTATATAATGCAAATAAGTGCAAATTTATTAGAAAAAACAATACTGAAACTATATAAAGCACAATGACTATACGTTTCGTGATGGATTGAAGAGTTTAAACACTGATGGCAAATAAATAATGTACTTAACTTTAATCTTGTTGGTGAAGTTCCATTGGTCGACCGCATCAGAGAAGCCCTGGGGTTGTTCAGGACCATTTAAACCTCTCAGCGACTCATGGCTGCCTGGACCGTTACAAGAAATTCGTTTGCACCTCTGCTTGGCCTAGTCTTGACGATTATATTGAATGTGTTTGAGGAGCTCTTCAAATTTTCTTGCTAGATGGTGGTTGCAGGGTGTGGCAGATGTCCCATCATCAAACATGTGTTATTTCTTGGTAAAGAAAGATGATATAAGACAGAAAAAACGGGATGGCTGCAACAATTAAGATTTGCTAAGTACCAAGTTTGAGGTTATTTACAGGCAGCAGCTTGTAGCATGTTCACGTTAAATACAAAACTTATCTGCATGTTAATTGTAAAAAAAGGTAACTGTTTATTAATATTGAACTATACGAGAACACTTCCACAACCCACCATGAAACAAGACAATAAACTAAGTATTAAACAGAGCGGTTTATGAAAGCAGATTTGTTATGAAACAAGCGAGTGTTACAACTTCATATTACCTCATACTGACGTGCTGTCGTTTTTATCGCCTAGCTGGCTGTTGTCAACATATTGTAATGCTCTATTTAAAAGCTTGTTAATAAGAGAGCGTTTTAAGTCATGGCAGCATCTTATAAAGGCCTTGTTATCTCACAAATAAATCTGAACTACCAAGTGTCAATTATTCCTATGAAAGCAGGACCGGTATCAGAGACTGTTTGTCACAATGGGCAGGGATCTGAACAGGTCAAAGCAGCAACTCTCACTAACTAACAAAATGGTGTGATCCTTGACTACGATCCTGGTAATTCACGTTGATGATTATGACGTCGGCTTTTGTGGGCAGAATCCCTTGGCTAAATAAATACTATAATGATGTACTAATGGACTTCATAGTGTGGGCAAATGTTGTAAAACGTGTAATACGGTACGCATCCCGATGGCAGGGGCAAAACAAAAATTTGAAACAAGTTTTTTTTTTCAAGAAGAGATTATCGAAGCTGGAAGCAAATGTGAGAAGTCCTTCTCAACAAGAGGGTGACGAAAAATGCAACGTGAATTAACAAAAGAGAACGCTGGTTGAAAGCAAAATGAAAGACAAAAAACATAATCGCTCTGTAAGTTACTGAAAGTTAATTTTCCCTTTAAAAGTCTACAACAGAATTTGAACTCGACAACACCTGCAACTGCTCCCCAAATGGAAGTTTAAGTGCAAAATTGTTAAAATTGTTTTAAAAAACTTAAATTATTTAAAATGTTAGAATTATTAAAAGGCCACTAGTATGAATGGTCAGCCAGGAAAATTTAACATTGAAGTCTGAAGGACACTGATTCTAATAAAATAATGTCTTTTGAGATTGCTTAATATATATATATATATATATATATATATATATATATATATATATATATATATATATATATATATATATATATATATATATATATAACTTCTAAGAAAACCAACAGGACATGATACAAACAAAAAGAAAGTCAGCAAGCTCGTTTGGTGAGTTTCCTTGGCAACAACAGAACACGACAACGCAACAGGTTTACTCTACCTGTTCGCGCCTCCCTGGATAGTGCATACCCCGCCGAGTTTTCAACACAGGTACGCCAATATATAAAAACTCTGGACGCAGCAAGTGCGTTATGGTAGTGAATTTTCATAAACATATTTTTATTGCAAATATGTGTGTTTTCTTTTTAAGAAAGCGGGCATCAATTTTGGTTACCAGTATAACCTATATAGTAAAAACAATGTGCCATGTTTCATAAAAATAACTTTATTGTGTGAAAACTCACAACAATTTCCAAAAGTAAACTTAAAGTGTTCCCGGTAAAACTCGTTTCTTGGTCAACCTTATAGGTTAATAGCAAATTGGGTTATTCACATATGAAGCATTTGATCAAAATTCGCTACCATAACGCACTTGCTGCATCCAGAATTTCTTTTATTACAAACATGCATTATATTTCGATGGAAAATGCAATAACATAAGGCGTGCTTTATTTAAAAAAAAATCAGGACGCAGCAAGTGCGTTATGGTAGTGAATTTTCATAAAAATCTTTTTAATAACAAATATGTGTGTTTTTTAAGAAAGCAAGCATAAAATTTGGTTACCAGTATAACCTATATAGTAAAAACAATGTGCCATGTTCCATTAAAATAACTTTATTGTGTGAAAATGTACAAAAATTTCCAAAAGTAAACTTAAAATGTTCCCGAAAAAACACGTTTCTTGGTCAACCTTATAGGTTAATAACAAATTGAGCTGTTCAAATATGAAACATTTGATCAAAATTCGCTACCATAACGCACTTGCTGCGTCCAGAATTTATTTTCTTACAAACATGCATTATATTTCGATGGAAAATGAAAAAATGCAATAACATAAGGCGTGTTTGATTAAAAAAAGGAAATTTGTATCACCAACGACTTATGGGCCAGCCTGTGATTGCAGAAATATTATTTTAAGATGTAGCTCAAGACACCCTATAATTAATATATACAAATTTTCTTCATATCTTATATAATAACGGATATATTGAGCTTTATTAATTTTTTACGAAAATTCGACAAAAATTATATACCATTAAATGATAAACTCTATAGCTAAGGCTACTGCCAAGCATCAGAGACAGGGTCTATTTGAAATGAATTTTCTGCAAATATTTTAGTAAAATGAAGGACAATGACGGTTGAAACTAAGACTTTAGGGTTTGTAAAACATCCTTCTTGAGACATTTATTTCTATAGCCCGTATTAGATTTAAGTTATTTGCCTAAATGTTGCCAATTTTGACATTTTAAATCGCCACTTTGACGTTTTGAGGAAACCCCCAATTTATTTATTTTTAAATGCCTATAACTTTTTTGTCTTTTGACCTACATAGCTAAATTTGGTAGGTAATTTACCTATAGCGATATAAAACGATGTACCAAATTTGGTTGCCTTTACTTTGTTATTTCCGGAGATATGAATTGTTTTCTAAAGAAAACACAAAAATTTCCGGGAAAACCTCGGCCGATTTTCCTGGCTAACGAACTCATCCAAGCCATTTGCAAAAGGAATTTTTTCACCAAATTTGATCAAAATCGGCCCATTATTTTTTGAGTTATCGGTGTGATACATATATATATATATATATATATATATATATATATATATATATATATATATATATATATATATATATATATATATATATATATATATATATATAACATATAAAAATTGAAACTGACCCCGGATATGTTTTCTGGGGGGCCTAATTAGCGCTCATTTGAAGAAATTTTTTCAAAATTCAATAGTCGGGGTCTCCTCATTAGTGAATTTTTTTTTAAGAAAATTCACTAAAAAGAACATTTGTATCACCAACGACTTATGGGCCACCCTGTGATTGTAGAAATATTTTTTTTAATGTAGCTCAAGACACCCTATAATACATATATACAAATTTTTTTCATATCTTGTATAATAACGGATATATTGAGCTTTATTGATTTTTTACGAAAATTCTACAAACATTATATACCACTAAACAATAAACTCTATAGCTAAGACTACTGCCAAGCATCAGAGAAAGGGTCTATTTGAAATGAATTTTCTGGAAACATTTTAGTAAAATGAAGGACAATGACGGTTGAAACTAAGACTTCAGGGTTTGTAAAACATCCTTCTTGAGACATTTGATTTCCATAGCTCGTATTAGATGCAAGTTATTTGCATAAATGTTGCCGATTTTGACGTTATAAATCGGAACTTTGACGTTTTGAGGAAAACCACAATTTATTTTTCTTTAAATGCTTATAACTTTTTTGTCTTTTGACCTACATAGCTAAATTTTGGTAGGTAACTTACCTATAAGGATATAAACCCGCGTACCAATTTGGTTACCCTTACTTTGCTAATTCCGAAGATATAAATATTTTTCGAAAGAAAACACAAAATTTTCTGGGAAAACCTAGGCAGATTTTCCTGGATAACGAACTTATCCAAGACATTTGCAAAAGGAATTTATTCACCAAATTTAATCAAAATCGGCCCATTATTTTTTGAGTTATTGGTGTGATACATATATATATATATATATATATATATATATATATATATATATATATATATATATATATATATATATATATATATATATATATATATATATATATATATATATATATATATATATATATATATATATATACATATAAAAATTTAAACTGATCCCGGATATGTGTTCTGGGGGGCCTAATTAGCGCTCATTTGAAGAAATTTTTTCAAAATTCAAAAGTCGGGATCTCCTCATTAGTGAATTTTTTTAAAGAAAATTCACTAAAAAATGAAATTTGAAGTTTATTTAATAATTGAACAAATTTAAGAAAAAAAACAGTATTACTAAAACTAAAATTTAATTGATAATGAAAACGACTCAAAGGAAAGACGTTATGATGGAGATTGAAATTTATTAATAGTGAACAAGATTTGACAGAAAAATTGTATTACTATAATGTGTCAATGGCTAAGTACCTATTGAGTTCGATGTTACTTACAGGCGGAAGCTTGTAGCGTGTTCACGTTAAATACCAAACTTATCTGCTTGTAAATTGTAAAAAAGGTAACTGTTTATTAATATTGAACTATACGATAACACTTCCACAAGCCACCATGAAACAAGACAGACTAAATATTAAACACAGCGGCTTATGAAAGCAGATTTGTTACGAAAGAAGCAAGCGTTACAACTTCATCTTACCTCATACTGGCGTGCTGTCCTTTTTATCGTCTAGCTGGCTGTTTTCAAAATATTGTAATGCTCTATTTAAAGGCTTGGTAAGAAGAAAGTGTTTTAAGTCGTTGCAGCATCTTATAAAAGGCCTTGTTATCTCACAAATAAATCTGAAGTACCGAGTGTCACTTATTCCCACAAATGCAGGATCGGTATCAGAGAATGTGTGTCTCTATGGGCAGGGATCTGAACAAGCTGGTCACAGCAGCAACTCTCACTGACTAACAAAACGGTGGGATCATTGACTAAGATCCTGGTAATTCACGTTGATGATTATGATGTCAGCTTATGTGGGCAGAGTCCCTTGACTAAATAAATACTATAATGATGTACTAATGAACTTTATAGTGTTGGTAAAGGTTGTAAAACGTGTAAAACGTTACAGTTTTAAACAAAAATGAGACCTTGTTAAAAACATATTAAATCTGTGCACTATTGTTTCTCCAAATGTCAAAATAATTTTAAACAAACATACATTCATCGAGCTGGACTCGATCATGCAACCTTCTGCGCAGAAGACCAGCATGCTACCACTGAGCTATCTGATGCGTCAACTAAGGTTTTACTTAAATGATACTTGACACAGGCTTCATACCCGGGGTAGTATATTAAAAGTATATGTAACAATGAATTACAGAATTGGTAGAATTGCCATTGAAACACATTCAAGCACTGCTTCGGTCCTATATGAAGTCTTATGTTTAAGTTTTAATTATTATTTTTTAATTCTAGGGGTTTGGCTGCGGCAAACTGCCATTTGCTCAAGTTACCATATTTTCATATTTATCATCACCATTCTCATTATTTTTTACCTGGAACTAGAAGTCAGAAATCAGTTTCCATTATGCTTAGTTTTTGTTTTTGCCAAAATCTTACCTTACATTCTTCAAGATAGTTCTATACCTGATTCTACCTTAATTTTTGTTTTTGTTTTTTTTTTAAATCAATTTATTATTTGGAAAAAACAGGGACACATTGGACCATGGGGTTTGTCATGGCCACTTTTACACGAACAAGAGAACCACGAATAGTGCAGGATCACATTTGGAAAGACATTTAGGTTTCCATCTAATGTTACTATTTACAATGTACTCACACTATATCTACCTTATATTAATAACAGTGCAAATATTCTTACACCTTAATTTTCAATTCTTTTAGCATTGTCACAAGAAGTTGGTATACTGTTGTATTTTTTGTCTGTATAATATGCTTCAAATTGAAGGGAGGCACAATCCCTTTTATATTATATAACATATTTAAATATTTATTAATAACACTTTCATTTATTCCACAACCCAACAATAAGTGCTCGGCGTCCCCTAACTCGCCACATTCACAAAAAGGATTTTCTCTAATATTTATCTTAAATAAACACGCGGGAAATAAGGCATGGTCAAATCGTAGCCTGCTAATTGTTTTTACAGAGTTCTTCTCTAAATTCATGTCTAGAAACCAAGGTTTTTTTTTGGAGGAGTCACCTGTAGTTCTTTGTAATATTGCCCTTTATTGCCATTTTGGTATCGTTTTACCCAATTCTCCCATTGCTGATTCTTTATTTTATTCAAAATATTGTTTGCTGGGTATAAGAATTCTATTGCGATGCAATCATTTAGTAAGGGGTGTTTTGCCAAAGTATCTACTTTTTCGTTGCCTCTTATTCCACCGTGTCCTTTTATCCAATAAAAAATAATATGTTTCCCATTCATTTTAAGCTCGTATAAAGTTTCACTCATCAATGAGGTCAGATATTCACATTTTTTTGAAACATATATTTTCTAACTTATCTATGCAGCTCCTACTATCAGATAATATAATAAAACTTTCGTGGTTAATAGTTTTTATATATTTAAGGGCTTCCCATATAGCTAACATCTCAACCGTATATATGCTCATATTTCTATTTGTTCTAACTTTTTTGGTAAATTCGTTTTGAGGGTCATAAATTGCGTAACCTGTGGATTCTCCGTTTTTTGATCCATCAGTGTAAATATGGTAAGCATTAGGCATTACATTTTCTAAATCAGACTTTAATAAGTGATGTCTAAGATATTGTGGATAATTGGCTAGGTCCCTCATATATGTCATGTGAAATTTCACATCTTTTTTGTAGGTAAAGTTTGGGTTGACTTCATATTGTTGAACCTGTTGCATTAAATTCAAGATATTGTTATATGATTCCACTAGAGGTACCGATTTTTTTTTCACCCAAAGTTGATTTTTCAGGTCGTAGATAAAAAGTCTATGAAGTTTTGTAGTAACGTCACTCTTCTTTTCATATATTTTTATGAGGAATCTCTCTGCCAGCATCAGTCTTCTATGACATAGGGGCATCTCGCCACTTTCTGTTAAAGATAAAAGAAACTATTTTAGAATCATTCTTATAGACTTGACTTGATTTTGTTTACATTTCTACTATATTATGCGACACTTTCAGTCTAAAACCACAGCATAATATATCTATGCTGCGCTAACACTGTATTTGGGGCCGTTCATCAAGCTACACATATAGTGTTTGTTAAAAATTGATTGAATCACCTCGTTAAATAACAATCACCTGGCAAATTTTTAATTTCATGTGCCAATTTCCATAATTGTGGCCAAGATTTCACCATTATTGGTTCGGGTAGTATGTTTTATGCCTGGTATTTATTTAGTTTGGTTACTGTTGATGTATGGTTTATACCTGTTGTATAAATCAATCTACGCATGGCAGTTAACTACTCTGTCCGTCAGGCATTGGACTTTAACCATTAAGTCGTTTCAGCTCATGTCTTTCAGATTTTATTTTTAATTTTGAAAAAACTGTAAATATTGTGTACCAAATTACGTAAAATTCACAATATATGTTTAGTTACACCATTTCTAGCCACATGTAAAGTCTCATTGCAGTTACTCCGCTACTTACAAATATATAGCGTTTTCAAAAATATTTTTGTATATTTTTGGGGGAAAAAAAAAGTCTGTTATAGCTGATACGAACTCGTCCGCCATCTTAATACATTGAAGATATGTGCCAAGTTTCGGTTAAATCAGTTAAGTAATTTTTGAGTTATCGCTTAGACACACACGCACGCGCGCGCGCACACACACACGCACGCACGCACGCGCGCACGCGCGCGCGCGCGTACACACACACACACACACACACACACACACACACACAAATACTAAAGATGTTCAAACTGATTGCCATTTTGTGTCATACATTTATGACATACTTTCCTAATTCTGTGTAATGCATTTACGATAACTGTTTGGCGTCCTTGTAATTCTGCAAATTCCCGGTGCGTAGTATCAGGCAGATCTGCAACTGTGTTATGCCGAGTACGATAAATTATTATTTTTTAATTGTTCCCACAAAAAGAAGTTCAACACGGATAGGTCGGCCGACCTAGCAGGCCAATGTATATGCCTGTGCGTCATAATGCAGCGTTTGGGAAAGTGGTCATCTAAGTAACGCCTCACTATTTGGGAATTATGTGACCAGCCTGTTGAAAGAAGATCTGGTTCCGCTAGACTAAAGGGATATCTAATAAATCCAGTAATATATTTTGCAGTACGTTTAGATACCGGTCTGAGTTAAGGTTATCCTCATAAATGTGATATTTAATTTTAGTTCCCTATATGAAGCAGCCTAAACTGAAACCAAATCTCCCTTGTTGCTTACGAAACAGTGACATGTTAATTTTCACTTGCCCAATGTCTTGGATTATTACAATTAAATAATCCAGCACTACTTATATAATATGTTTCATCTGACCAGATACCTTCACTTGCAAAATTTGGGTCCTGAGCAACTTTTTAGGATACCACTGACATAAGTTAACACTTTGTTCAGCATCTCCAGGACGTAAATTGTGCACTACTCTGAACTTATATGGTTTAAATTTGTGAGTTTTAAAATAGAAGAACAGCATGATCTGCTGACACCAACTTAAAAGAGCCAAAGTTTGTTAAATTTGATTTAAGCCTTTGGAATATTACTTTATTTGGCTGTCTCCTCTCAGAATACCTGTGACAACAAAGATTTTACTTAATAGAGAAAATGCAAACAAAATTAAAAAGACTCAATACCTGTTAAAATAAAGTGTAATGCTTGATTGGTACTTTCCTTGCACTCGATAAAACATACAAGTATATCATAGTATTCAACATTTTCAAATATTTGATTTTCGGCTATTACAAACAATAACGAGGTGGGTAACGACAATTGGAATTTCTTTAGCGAGGTTTAGACAAGTGCTAATAGCTTTTTTCCTTGTTTCTATGGTGACTCAAAGCATACTATTATAGAAATATCCTTATTCAAATTGTTGCTGTGTTACGAAAATTAACTAATTTAGAAAAGCCCAAGACAATGGTGATCAAAAGAAGTAAAAATACAAGGCGTGTTCCGTTTAAAACAATAAGTAAGCTGTTTTATTCCATAAGGAGCAATCTTGTATTGCATTATCCGTTAGTTTGTCTCTTTGTAACATTGCTCGTTATGGAAAATAACAGTTTCTACATAATTTTTCGGAAAGTAGTAAAGATAATGTCAAACCTCATATCGCTGGAATCCCCAAAATTAGAGCTATTAAAATAGCGAACAATATATATATATATATATATATATATATATATATATATATATATATATATATATATATATATATATATATATATATATATATATATATATATATATATATATATATATATATATATATATATATATATATATATATATATATATATATATATATATATATATGGTATCCAGTAGGTATAGATGGTATGTTCAAAGACCTCCACACGGCCACTGCGCATGCGCGCAGTCACGTCAAAGTGACGTCGCAGGGTGGGTAATCACTAGGTGGTCTAACCTGAGATGACGTCATCTAAGATGGCGGTTGGCAGCTGACATGTGACATTACAAGATGGCTGCTGAGAGTTGACATTCCAAGATGGAGGCTGACAGTTGACATGTGACATTTGTGGCATTTATGCCCTTTGTAATATTTGTAAGAATCTCATGCTTTTAAAAAAACCAATTCGGATCAGACTAGGTTCGAGCCTCGGGACTTAAAATGAAAGTTCTTCGCGCTTACATCTGAGCTATGCAGGTACTTGTTATTTTACTGTTTAATGTTTGCATATATGTGACTAAATGTTTATAGTCTTTGAAAATATTACACAAGGAGCTAAGAGATATCGTAACAAGATGTCGGCTGGATAGAGGACCACTAGTGGTATAACCTGAGACGACATCATCCAAGATGGCGGCCATCGAGCGCGAAAATTCAAAAATTCAAATTTTGAATCAAGATATAACCTGTCAAAATAAGACCTATCATTTTTATTTTTATGAACTACGTATGTAAAGATGACGGTTTGCGCATGCGCACACAAACTTTGTTAGTTTTTAAGTTAGCCCCCACTTGTTTGGTATCATGTTACTCGTCGTGATGAGTAGAGTGCAGTGCCGTCACCGAGGGCGGCATTGGAGGCGGCGGGGGCTGCGCCCTCGGTCGGAATCTAGATTGGGGTCAAGATCTAAACCATCTAAATAAGAAGACCTGTCATTTTGATTTTTATGAAAATGGCGTATTTACAGATGGCGGTTGCGCATGCGCAAACCAACTTTTTTTAAGCGGTGTAGAGGTATAGTATACGGTGTCATGGTAATCAGTTCGAAGAGTAGAATGCAGTGCCGCCGCTGGAAGCGGTGGTGGGCGGCGGCGCAAACCAACGTTCTTATTAAGTGACGTAGAGGTATGATGTTTGGTGTCATGGTAATCGTCTCGATGAGTAGAATTCAAAAATAGCACCAGCCGCCGCAGGAGGCGGCAGTGGGGCGGTGGGGCTGCGTAAACCTACTTTCTCAGTTTTCGGCTTAGATTTTCGGTGTTTGGTATCATGTTTCTCGACCTGATTTATAATATAAATCAAGTCAACAAACAGCTGACGCGGTTTTACAAGTCTAAACACGCTCGGAATAGAAATTGCTAGCAAACTCTACTCTAATATAAAAAAGAGCGTCTGAATTTGTTCGTATATCCCATAAGAAACCATGTAAAAAAGGCAAATATAAGCAAAATAACATGTAACTTAAGGTATTTTAGACACATATGTTAAAGAGAGGACAAAGTCCGAGACCACAATCATTGCTGACGTTGCGGTTTTGCAAGTCGCAAACCAACATTCTTATTAAGTGACGTAGAGGTATAGTGTTTGATATCATGGGAATCGTCTCGATGAGTAGAATTTAAACATGGCGGTTGACGCATGCACTAACCAACTTTCTTATTAATTGGTGTAGAGGTATGCTGTTTGGTATCATTTTACTTGGATCAACGAGTAGAATTCAAACATGGCGTATGCGCAAACCAACTTTTTTCTTATTCTTTGGTTCAGAGGGCAAGTGTTTGAGGTAGCCTCATCTGAACAACCACATCGTTTTCAACTCTCGTCATCTTTAACATCTCCGACAAGTAACCCTGTTAGCAATCTGGTTTAAGGTTAGAAATAAAACAATTGATTTAAATACAATTAATTTATTAGGATTAATAAGACATACATATTACATTATTACATAATAGCTCTTGCTTACATGTTAAAGAAAATTTAATTAAAAATAAAACAATTTATTGAATTGGTTCACAAGACATATATTAAATTATTACATAACAGCTCTTACGATACCAGTTAGAGGTTTATATACAAATTTCCGGTTCTCCCCTTGTATGTTTTTCATCGCAAAACAAAAATATCGAGAAGACCTTTGTACAGTGTGCGAATTTATTTCAAAATATCAACATGTAATTAAAAATATGGTAGTTTGTAGCAAATTTTAACGTATCATTTGTAGGAAACAGTTGTATGGTTGTATTTATAATATGATTTTTATATTATTGTAATTTTTAAAGTGGTATGTGTAGGAAACAGAACTATTGTGTAGTATTTTCATATTATAAAATAATACAATTAAAGAAATTTTCCATATGCATACGTTTTATTACAATAAAATATCACCTGATGTCTATCAAGCTGAATCAACATAATCAGCTCCCTGTCTATACTTCATATAACTGCAAGTCAACATATGCGACAAACAAAACGTTATATTGTACATCTTAGATTGTCTTTCATTATAATTGAAAATAAAACATAAGCAGAATACAGTTGTTTTGGATATCTAGTAACCATGTCACATAAACACTTCAAAGTTCTCCAACAGTATAAAGGATACTTAATGTATTTAACATCAATAAGAATATTTCGAAACCTGTTTACAATACGAGGGCTATACATACAATCGTCTGAATAGACGTTTGAGAGATACATATAACATATAACTCGATGTTTAAACATAACATGCTGAAACGATAGGATATTTAATCTATTCAGCATTACACACTACACAGGAGCATTTCAAAGTTCTTTAACAACGTTTATTTGTCATTAAAAAAAGGGGGATATTTAGCATTATCGAATCGAGTCTGATACCTTTTGTATAATATGTAACTAAATTTAAGTATGTTTAAGGTTTTTCTACATTCCAAAAGTCTGGTTATTGGATTAACTCATGCATATACCTAAAATACATTAACTTGTATACGTGTTTGCATGTGTCAGGGTGTGAGGATTTTAGATGAAGAAGAAATAAAACAAAGTTTACTTAAAAATTTAATGAACAATAGAAATTATCGATACATCGATACATCAACAAAGGAAAGCAGTAAAATAATATTACACAAAAATCACCAACACATAGAAGAAGTGTAAAAAACAAGTGAAAATTCACTAAAGTCTGAACGCAGTAAGTGCGTTATAGCGGCGAATTTTCATAGAAATGTTTTCAATAGCAAATATTTTTTCATTAAATGCTTATAACTAATTTTTTTCCGCTTAACATAAAAAATCTAAATTTTGATATATATTTTACACTTATAAACTTACGTACCAAATTTGATTATTATAACTCTATTATTTTCAGATATAGAAATCTAACTAAACCATTCACAATAGAAGGCACTAACCCAATTTTATAACAATCATTTTAAGTTATCACTGACTACACATACATATAAAATATAAAATTGAAACTGATCCTGATATGGGTTCTAGGGGATCCTAGTAGGGCGTTAATTTACAAAAATGTTTTCAAATAAGTATCTAAGATAATCTAAAAATACATAAAATAGTATAAAACTTACTGAATAAACACAAAAATAATAAAAACAAGTAAAAATTGACCAAAACTCTTAACACAGTAAGAGTGTTATGACGATGAATATAGTTTACTTTTCTGATATAAACACGTATACCAAATTTGATTACCATAGCTTTGTTATTTACAGATACAAATTTTGATCCTCAATATGGGTTCTAGTCATTTGAGAAATTTTTTAAAATAGGTAACTAAGATGATCTAAAAAATACATGAAAATATTGAATTAAAATTTAGCTACAGAAGTTAGGCTTAACAGTATTGATAAATTAATAGAAAAGTAATAAAATCTTAAAAAAATACATAAAAATATTAAAATTAGGTAAATTTAATTAATACCTCTATACATAAATATTGCAATTATAAGGAACGGGAAGAGTAGAACACTTTGTGTTATCGCTTTTAAAGGGGTGGTATGGTCATACCCAGAATTCTCAACAAAGTAAGGTTCTTTTATACCTAGGACATTGATAAAACCCAAATTTATTACACAAAAAGTTAGATCGACACAGTAACTTAACTACACAAAATTCGATGTGGTGGTGAGACTGTGCTTCTGACACGAAATAAAACTATAAAAGATATCATGAATATTTATAATAACACTATTATTAGGAAAAGTACGAAATACTAACAAATAGTTTTACTGCATAACAATGTCTGTAGATACATTTTCTATATTTACATGTTTCTCTTCACTACCCCTTTTTTCACCACCTTCATCGGCATCATCGTTGTTGTCTTCGTTTTCAGTATCAGCCTCAGCGTCATCACCAGTTAGGAATTTATCCTCATCTGAGAGGAAAGGTTTGAGTACACTTAAATACCCAGACAAACCGCATCTCTTTAGACTGGTACAGAAAAAGTTTATCGACATTTTTCCATCGCAATCCAAGTAAAGTCTACACAATTCAGCTGCATAATTATATAGACGATATCGTTTCATACATCTCGATTCTGACATGTATTGTCCCATTCCATACACCGATTCAGGTTCAACATCGAATGCGATATCACTAAATTGAGTGCACAAATAACTCACAGCACTTTTTAAGTCGCTAGATTTACTATAATTCGTGTAACACATCCACATAATATTACTACTCTTCTAAAGCTTTAAAATAAAGGAGAAATACACGATGTTCAATGTTGAAACTCTCATAATATATTCTAACATAACATTTTACATTACATCTATTAACCACAATATGCTTATGTATCGTTATGAAATAAAACCACTTAAACTAATAATGATACTAATCAGCGGTTTTCACATATCCGCGGTGAATGTCTGCTCACATCCTATCACTACCTTAATGTGTGATCTCAATACAGCATTATACAGGGTGTTGTAACTTCTCCCTTGCCAGATAAAATTTAGGGTACCTAAATCTTGAGATTGATGTCCTCCAGGGAATCTTCATGGATCTTCTTAATTTCACTAATGATGTTGAACTCGGTGGCTGAGCTGGTTCTTCTGATTTTAAAATTCCATAAACAAAAACACTGTTATTGTTAATAAAAGGACACAAACAGTTACAGTCAAAACACTTATAGAAGTATGGATTACAGGAACACCAGATGTTTATTACGTAAGAATTTATTTTCATTATAAAGGATATTTAATGAACTTAACATCGTATGATGCATGGAAGTGAAATCTCTCTAATAAGAGTTATTTTTCGCTAAAAAGGATATTTAATGTACTTAACTTCGCATGATACAACTGTTATATCCAAGACATTGATAATACTTATATAATTACAAATTATATGTTTTTCGCCAATAAACTCTCAAAAATGTTTATTACGTAAGAACTTATTTTCATTATAAATGGTATCTAATAAGATTGTATGATACATGGAAGTGAAAGATCTCTAACAAGAGTTATTTTTCGCTAAAAAGGATATTTAATGTACTTAGCATCGCATGATACAAGGATTCAACTGTTAAGTCCAAGGCATTGATAACACTTATATAATACAAATTTTATGTTTTCACCAATAAACTCTCAAAGAGGTGGTTATTACGTAATAAATACTGATTGGATCAAAAACCAAATCGTGATATTGCTGTATTTATTAATCGAAGTGTATTTTTGAGTGGATATCCAAGTTTTCACCTTCGTTATGATAATACATTTGAGAATATAGAGCTTAAAATTATTAAAAGTATTAAAAAACTGAATACCGCAATCAACACATATGCAGACCAAACCATTCTATTTCATGATGACAACATGTATCAGATAGTAAGCGATAATAGAGTTAGGTTTTCAATTTTACAAGCTGGTTTTACATTAGACCTCTACCCAAACATTCCATCAAAAATCGAAAGCGTTTTTCGCTACACCATTGTACTGTTTCCGTAAGAAACGATAGTTTGAATTCAACAAATTAACCATCAACTTAAACAAGGTAACACAGAAGCTTTCCAGGCCATAGTTTCGGAATTTTGTAAGAATTTGAAAATATATCAGCCTGGCCATACAAAACAGTTCGTGTTGAGAACAGATGCCTCAGCTCAGGTGTGTTACTACAGAAAAGAGAGGGAATTGAACTACCAATTTGTTTCATTTCTCGAACAGCTAAGTCTCATGAGAAGAAATATAGTATGACAGAACTTGAGTTGGCAGGTATAATTTTCTGTATAACAAAATTAAGATTTTATTTACTTGGAAATCAGTTTACGATCGAAACAGATCACTCTGCACTAACCAGTTTGCTCAAAAATAAATATATGAACAATGGAAATCACAGATGGTGGCTATTGTTGCAAGGATATGATTTTATCATAAAGTGTATACCAGGAAAGACAAATATTGTGGCAGATACATTATCCAGGGATTGTGAGAATGGAAATGAAAGAGTGAGAACGCTAAGAATTAATGTGAATGAGTTGAAAATGAAAGAGGGAATGTGAAAAACGATCAAGTATGTTTGACAGAAGGAGTGAAAGAAAAGCTGAAAAGGGTATGGCTAATATTTAGATCATGTTTTTATAGTTTGAATGATTATGTGATATGCAAGGAAGTAACGAGAATTTGTGAGGTATGCCAGATGTCAACGCATAAAAATAGGGTGAATCAGGGAGTATGTAAGAGTATTTTGGCGAAAGAATGTTTGGAAGTGGTAGCAATTGACTTTGTAAGTGAACTGGTAACCAGTTGGGATGGAAGTAAGCATGTGCTGCTGATGGTAGATAGTTTTTCTAAATTTGTAAGAATGTATCCGTGTAAAAGAACGAACAAAAGGGTTGTAATAGCGAAAATAAAATAATTCATATGAATGGGAAAATGAAAACCTTAATAATTGATAATGCCACGTATTTTCAAAACGAAACTCTAAAAGATTTCTGCACGAAAGAAGGTATACAAATAAATTATACAAGCATCAGACACCCAATAAGCAATCCAGCAGAGCGACACATCCAAGAATTAATAAAGCATTTGAGAAGCAAGTGCAGTAAAAATCAAAGAGACTGGGAGAATAATGTGGAAAATATACAGAATGTTCTGAACAATGTGCCAAATAATGTCACCGAACGTGCACCTATATTAATAATGAAGCAAATACAACTGGACAGATATTGGGAAAATCCAACTGTAGATCACCAGGAGCTTTTGAAAGAAGTAAACAAAAGACTAAGAAGAAATGCTGAGCGATATATAAGAAAAATATCCATGAAAAGAAAGAAGATAGTCAAATTCAAGAAAGGGGACCTAGTAATTTTAAAAGCACTGGAGTTCCTGACAAAACAAAGGATCAGTGTAAGAAATTATTATTACCATTTGAAGGGCCATATAAAATACAAAATGAGAATGGCGTTATAGTTATGAGCTAGTCAACCCAGAAACAAAGGCAATCAGGGGTATATTTAACATAAACGACTTATATGAATTTAAACAAGCAAAATTAAGTTAATCCTCTTTTTTAAACAAATAAAATAAATGGAGAGAAAGAGTTTTAAATTAAATTGGCAAACTGTGAGAAAGGGAGGCGATTTAATTTTGAAAACCATGGCCGGAGGCAAACAGGTGGACAAGATCAAGGGGCAGTGCCAACAATAGATAGAAAAGAATAGGAATGTAAGGATTTTGAATTAAATTGAACAATTTTGAAAGAGAGGCAATTTAATTTTGAAAATCAAGAGGCCAGAAGGCAAAAGAAAGGAATAAGATCAAAGAAAAGGGGCGGTAAACAAGAAAGAAGAGTAACATGTGGAAAAACTCGAGGCATATGATGAGAAAATTGGAGAATATAACAGCGACAATGACAATGAACTCAGAGGATGGTATAAAGCAAGCAGAAATAGATAATATAAGAAAATAGGTAAGAAAAATGAAAAATTTGAAGAATTCTTTATATATATATATATATATATATATATATATATATATATATATATATATATATATATATATATATATATATATATATATAGTGATGAATGGGGAAAATAATTAGTAGTTGGAGTAGCAAAACCAGTGAATAAGAAAAGAATAGGCCTAAGAAAGGTTCTGATGTATAAAAATGAATAATGAATATTGATATATGTATATGAAAGTGGTGATATAGAAATGAAGTATTGAAAAAGTATATAGGGGAATGTATGATGTGTTCCCATCATCACCTGGCTATACTGTACTGATGATAGCTAATAAGCTTGAAACATGTGTATGCGGTTGTCTCCTTGCCCTTAACCTTTCTCCTTGTATAGTATACAGAAATGCCCTGTTAAAAATCCTGTTATAAATAGTATGACTCCTGGGCTCCGGATGCTCATGCAGGCGATTTCTTTGCCTCCGTGGCGATTTTGGTTGTTGCCCTCAAATTGAGGGTATTCCGAATGTTGCTGCAAATGTACACTGGTTGCCTGTTGTGACTGTGTATTTTTGCTTCTTCATCCAGAATGTTCCCATCATCACCTGGTTATACCTTACTGATGATAGTCAATAAGCTTGAAACACATGTATGCGGTTGTCTCCTTGTAGCCTTGCCCTTAACCTTTCTCCTTGTATAGTATACAGAAATGCCGTGTTAAAAACCCTGTTATATATATATATATATATATATATATATATATATATATATATATATATATATATATATATATATATATATATATATATACATATATGTTGATGAAAATGTTGGTGGAGAGCATCAAACAAGAGTTGGAGGCAGATTCATTTTAAATGTCTTTCACATGAATAATTTTATTTCAAGACTCAGTATATGTCAATTTCATTTAATTTTCATGTTTTTAGGATCTCTACACGAATCTTCTTTTCGTCGGCTCTTAAAGCAAAACAGCCTGTTATGTTAAGTATTTACTTTAGTATTTTTTTATTTTAGCAAAAAATTCAACTTAATGAAATTAGGAGCAACAGTGCTGGTACATATGTTTGCTCTGCAAGTAATGGACATAGAAAAATTGATGTTCCAACTATCCTTGTAGTTACTGGAATTGTGCCATATTTTATACAAGCACCAAATAGTTACATTTCCCTGCCAACCTTGCCAGATTCATACATACAGTTTAATTTTGAAATTTCATTTAAACCTGAAAATAATAATGGTAACAGTATTTTCATAAAGCATAATTACATTACAAAATCAACTAAACTTCAATATTTCTAGGTATAATTTTATACAATGGCAACAATGGCAATAGGGAGAATGGTGATTTTATTTCCCTTATATTAAATGATGGAGTGTTGGAATTTCATTTTAACCTTGGTCATAACATTACTAGTGTTCTTACCAATCACCGCTTATCTTTAGGTACCTGGCATACAGTGAAAGTTGTGAGAAACCGTAAAAAAGGTAAATATTATTGTAACAATTACTAACTTGTTTAATACTAATATTCAAATACAATGCCTTTAGTTACGGTTTATGTGGATAAAGAAGGGCCTTATATAGCAAATGCAGATGGAAAGTACATTGGTTTAGATTTATCGGAGCCTTTATATTTAGGTGGTGTACCAGATAATAGGCAAATTTCCCCCTATGTTGGCACAACAGGAAAATTTGTTGGTAAGTCTATAAAATTTGCCTTTTTACCCAAAAAGAAAATTATAAAGTTATGACACTTTTATCATAAGGTGCTGTATGAATTTATTTATATGCATGTTGTTTCTTCAACTTCTGTCTAGTACTGCAGCTATGGCCAATCACCGATGCAATGGAGCAGTTTTACCTCACTTTGGAAATTTTGCCGAGTCCCTTCCTTCCTATAGGGAGGGTGGGGATCTTTAATGTGTCCAACATCACATAGTACACGGGACTGACGACTTAACGCCCCCTCCGAAGGTCGAAAACTGCAAGCGTTCAACTTGCTCAAACACAATGTCACAACATGGGTTGATGTTAATGTACAGTATATACTGAAAAATAATTTGACATTTCTATTGCGAACTGAAGCTGGCACCCTTCGGTCCACACATGTTCTTACCCCTGCACCATCGAGACTTAGTCATCATAAGGTGCTACAAGGTCTATTAAATTAGCAAAGTTATGTAATTTTTTCCAGTGAGTTATAATAAAATGAGCAAAACAATTTGGCAACACATTTTTGATATATTTTTTAGGCAAAACATCCCATATATTTTTGAATATTTTGAAAACAGACTTAATTAGAAACATAAATATACTATGGACTTACATCCTAAACTTAAAGGTGATGTTAATTGATTGAGGGTAAATTCCACAGGCTGACAAATAAGTACAGTGGCCTGAACCCATTGGTAGCACTTGGGGTGGCTGCCACATCAGCTGGCAAAAATTTACGAGTCACCGGCTCTGCCAGGACGTGCTTGAAGAGGGGCTAAACCTGTGTTTTGGGAGGGCATTACCGTGACCATGGTCTCCGGAGACAGATGTTTAGGACCCAGATGAAGTCTGCATAAGCTGATTGTCTAGCCACAACTCACCCTACCAAAATCAAAATCCACAAAACCACAAACATGACAAGACAAGAACAACAGAATGACAAGAAAAGGAAAATGTTTTACTCCGGTTGCTGGCAACGCCAACTGCAGCAACTTTACAATTGATGTTACCAACACCCGAGGATTGAACGCTAATTTAAATGCTCATTACCATTTCCAAGACAAAGAACCCAATCTCCTAGTTCTAACTGAAACCCAAATTTCTTCCTTCACAGTGTCACCACATATTCTTTGTCCAAGGTATGAATTTAATTAGGCTCTCTGGTTCCAAGGTAGTGTTTGCTCGGACTGACGTTTCAGTTCAAAGACAGAAGTCTTTAGAGGCCATTTCTTATGATTTGACTGAAAATGTTACTATCAAACTCCACAAAGTACCTAGGTTAGGTTAGGTTAGGTTGTTTGTGAGTGGTCCATACCGGACCTTCCACCGCGACCAACGGTCTATTGTGGCTCACACCTAATGTTTATATTTCGCCCAACAAATCCAGCCTCCTGCAGAGGTCGATAACCTTTGTGGGCGAAAGTCGATCCAGATCCTCTGGAGCAAGCTTTACCTTGCCAAAGAGCAGGTGTCTAGTCCTATCCGCTGCCGGACAGGAACACAGCACGTGCTCTGCTGTTTCGTCATCCTCCATACACAGTCGGCACTCGGTCTCCTGACCGATTCCAATACGGTGCATGTGATGCCGCAAGCGGCAGTGTCCTGTATATAGGCCTACTAGAGTTCTCAGTTGTTGTCTGTTCAGCTCTAGTAGTTTCTTAGCCCTTGACTCAGACAGGCCATTTATGAAGGCCTTGGAGTGAGCTAATCCTGGAAGATTTTGCCAATATTGAATTGTCCTTCTATCTGTCCAGGTTTTTAAGGTGCGTTTTGCTGTGCAAGATGTTATTCCCAGCACCGGTTCTGGTCCGATAAAGCCGCACTCGGCACCACTCCTGGCAAGCGCGTCTGCCGCAACGTTGCCATCATGATCCGAGTGACCCGGTATCCAGACCAGCGACACCTCATTACAGCTGCCCAATTCGTTAAGGGCAGATTTACAACTCCATACCGTCTTTGAATTGCACCGGTAGGAACCAAGAGCCTTTATTGCAGCTTGGCTATCTGCATATATCTTTATCGATTTGTTTGTGCATAGGTCCTTTAAACTTTCCCTTGCACACATCTCGATGGCATAAACTTCTGCCTGGTGTATGGTTGCGTACTTGCCGAGACTAGTTGATAGTCTAGCATCGGTGCTGCCCCCATAGGCGCCGGCTCCTACTCCCATATTGGTTTTGGAGCCGTCCGAGTACCAGCAGAGGTCCGCTCTCAACAGGGTCGATTGGTTCCGGTCCCAGTCCTCCCTTTCCGGGAGGACGGTCTTGAAAGACAGATCTCTGCTGATTTTTGTAGGCATCAAGTCTGAGACCATTCCCAGTATCCTGTGACAATCACTGTCATCAAGGAGTCCGGACCCTCTCAGATTGACTTCCCTCGGCATGTTATCTGCCGTTTGTATTAGTCTGTACGTTGTCCACCTCGCCACCCTCTCCAACCATATGTGAAGTGGGGGAATATTGAGGAGGACCTCCAGAGCGACTGATGGTGCGGTGCTTATCGCTCCCGTTATCATCAGGCATGCTTGTCTCTGTAGATGAGCCAGTTTGGCCCTCGCGGTACGCGAAGTACCTTAGGCCACCAAACTATGGCTCCATATGTTATCATAGGTCTGATAACCACTACATAGAGCCAGTACATCTGTTGGGGGTTTGTTCCCCAGTTGTTCCCACAGATTCTCCGGCAGGTCCACAGGGACATCTTAGCCCTGCGGATAACATTTTCTAACTGTCTGTCCCAGTTGAGCTTCTTATCTAGGATAACTCCCAGATATTTTGCTTGGTCCGAGAATGGTATGTTTTCCCCCATAAGATTAGGTGGTTTTAATTTGTCCAACCTTCTTCTTCTGGTGAACGGGACAATGATCGTTTTACGAGGGTTCACAGACATCTGTTCCCTTCGGCACCAATCATTGACTACATTTAGTGCTTCTTGAAGAGTACTAGACAGTTCCTCCTCAGACTTGCCTCTAACCATTATGACGAGATGCAGCAGGTCGTCCACAAAGAGGGACCACAGCAGGGGGGATAGAACGCCCCCCTGAGGACACCCTCTCGCAGCCCTAACGCTAACCACCTCTCCCCGTAATGAGGTAATAATGGTCCGATTGTGCAGCATGCTTCCAATCCAGCCACAGATGGTAGGTTCCACCCCCCTAGCGATAGTGGCCTCGTAGAGGGAGATCGGTAATGCATTATTAAATGCTCCTTCTATGTCGAGAAATGCCGCCACCGCAACCTCTCCATTTTCCAGAGAGTGTGTGATCTTCTCGACGAGGTTATTGAGCGCTAACTCAGTTGATTTGCCAGTTTGATAGGCATACTGGTGGGTATTTAGGGGGTTCTTGGGTAAGATGTTCCCCCTAATGTGTCCGTCCAGTATTTTTTCCAATCCTTTCAAGAGGAATGATGTGATACTGAGAGGTCTCAGTGAAGTGGGTAGGAGGTCATTACGTCCCAATTTGGGAATGTAAACCCCCCTAACCACCGTCCAGCTGGAAGGAATATAGTTCCAGGCCAGACTGGCTCTGAACAGCCTGATAAGGTAGGGTAGGAGAATTTCCAGTCCCTTTTGTAGTAGGACCGGTACCACCCCATCCTCCCCTGGCGACTTGAATGGCTGGAAATGATTCACAGCACACTCCACTGCCGAGGCTGTAACTATTCTCCGAGCAACTAGCCAGTCCTCCCTTTGGGGACGTTTAGATCGTCCCTCAGATGGTAGGACCTCACCGTTGCTCAGGATCAGACAATCTGGGAAGTGTGTGTGTGCTAAGAGCTCTAACGTTTCTTTCCGAGATTCAGTAAAGGAACCATCTGGTCGTTTTATCGATCCCAGTTCCTGTACACGGTCGCATGAGAGAATCCTGTGGATTCTGGCGCCGCTGGGCACACTATCAATGTCCCCGCAGAACCTCCTCCAGGACTCCCTCTTTGCGTTCCTAATCTCTTTGTTATACTGTGTTAGAGCAGTTTTATATTGTTCCCAGTTGCCTGTAATCTTAGCACGATTGAAGAGACGTCTAACTTCTCTACGTAGTTTTTCGAGGTTATTATTCCACCAAGTAGACCCTCAACTGTCTCTCTTTGACCTCAGTGGACAGTTTTCGTGATAGGCAGAGACCACAGCTTCCCTAATCTGTTCAGCCGCAATCTCTATCTCATCACGATCCCTCACTGTGGGGATAGTGGACCCAAGTCCGGCGGCGAGGGACTGCTTGTACCCCTCCCAATCCGTCCTCCTCGGGTCCCGAAACTCCACCACAGGTCTAGGGCCTGTTTCAATCTCAAATAGGATATGGGCATGGTCTGAACAAGAGGGCTCAGACGACACCCTCCATTTGAGGATTTTTGAGCTCAAAAGTCTTGAGCTGATCGTAAGATCTAAAACCTCTCTCCGATTAGCTGTAAGAAAGGTGGGTTCCGAGCCTATGTTGTTTACCACTAGCTCCTCCCCTAATAAGTATTCAAATAGTGACTCACCTCGCCTGTTAGTGTCCGTGCTCCCCCAAGCCAGGTGATGGGAGTTCGCATCACACCCCATAACGAGGTGATAGTTGTTCCTCTTGCAGTAGGCGATCAATTTCCGCACCTCTGCTGGAGGTGGTTGTTCTGCATCTCTGTCTCCAGGGAAATAGGCCGAGCAGGCCACTACTTCCAGCCTGGTCCCCCCGGATGTGATCACGAGATGGATGGATGCCATGTCCTTGGTGCAGTATTCTGAAAGTGTAAAATACTGCAAGTTGTTTCTGATCCAGATACAGGCTCTGGGGTTAGTGCCAGTGCCCACCTCTACTATCTTACCAGAAGTGTTACCCAGCCCTTTAGTTCGTTCCGAATTGGCGGTCCAGGGCTCTTGGAGAAGTGCAATATCTATTTGCTCTTCCTTTAATTTCATGCTAAGGAGGTATGTCGCAGCCTTAGCATGATGCAGATTTGCTTGAATGCACCTTATATTAGTGGGCATGGGGGAAGGGATAGGTGTTCGTGAAGGATAAGGATGAAGGTTAAGGAGCTCGAAGGGAAAAGGATTTAAGGTGCTGGTTCCTCCTCCTTTTTAGAAGCTCGATAACCAAGCTTCCTAGAGGAGGGTCTACCTTTGGTAGGTATCCCAGGGGTGGACTTTCCTTTCCCCTGTTGTATTCCCCTGGAGGTTCCAGTGGAAGGTTGAGTCCTGCCACCTCCTCTCTTGGGGTCAGTTTTTTTGGTGGAGCTACCACCCACCACGGTGCCACTACTCGAGGGTACTGACGGGGGGATTGATCCCCCACCACTCCCGGAAGGGCCCGCACCTGTCGCCGGTTTACAGGCGACGCTGGTAGCAGAAGCTGTGGGTTTAGGCTCAGTCGCAGACCCCCTAACCCTCGGCCGGAACAAGACCCGCCCGAAGCCAAAGAATGGTCTGAAGCCAATTCCCTCCAGCGTATTCATGGACATATCGTCGACCGAAAATGTCCATGTCTGTCCTGATGGTCCCGTCGCTACTCGGTGTAGTACGGTCCACTCCCGAGTGTTCAGCCCACCATTCATTCGCCTCAGTCTGGCGAGCACATCCTCGGGCGTCAGTGTTTCCACCCCGTCCGGAAGATATGCCACACAGACATGAGGCCTGGGGAGGTCCTGTCCTCTCACCAGCTTAAGACGAGCCCCCTCCCACGGCTGGAGCCCCCCAACTATTCGCTCCAGCCAGTGCGAGCTGGTCTCGTCCTCGCAATTTATAAGGAGCCATCCGGGTCGATTTGCGCAGCCCCGGAACCTTATATTGGGTTCTTCCTCTGACCTGCTCTGCACAGCCTTCAGTATGGCCTCCTGCAGTAGCAGCAGTTGTTCGTTCTTCAGTGATGAGGAGGGATATTCAGAGTGGATAATGCCCACTCTCACCCCTCCAGTCACCTCACTGAATGTTTTTCTGCCAGCACCCTCACGGGGCTTTTTAGCCCTCTGCTGAGGTGTGCTGCCGTCCGACCGGAGTCGCTTCCCGCTGCCGGCCCCATCCGTGGAGGCCCCAGGCTCACCGAGACGTTTAACCGTCCCATCTGGGCCCCCAGCCCCCACCCGAGATCGGCGGGACTCCGTGAGTGCCTGACTCAAGGCGGTTGAATATGGCACCCCCGCCTTGAGTAGTCGTCTGAGCTGTCTCCTTGCGGATCCAGGCAGCCGTTGTCTTTTACCCCGTCCCTCTTTGGGTCCCACGGGAGACTTTAACAGCTCCCGCTCCTCATCGGAGGACGGAGATGCAGAGGATGGGGACAGGATTGTCCTTGCCCCCCCCCCCTCCATTGGTTTATCGGTAAGAGAGGGGACTTCCCCCTTCTCTACCTCCATGGGTTCTCCAGTTTCCTGGAGATCGAGAGCTTTACCCATCTCGTTTGGGTTTGTATATGTCATGTCTATGTTGTTCCCACGAGCAGCAAGGGAAAATCAGCCTCCATGGAAGAGCCCCGCATCCCATGGAGAGGCATGTTCACAGGGAGGTCGCCCGGTTTCCCTGGGGAGGGTAACGCTAGAGACAGGATTACCATCCTGCCAATGCCCGGCCACAACGGCCAGAAGCATCATCGCTTCGGCACCAACCCTCCAACGACCTTGCGATGTGGTTTTTTTTATAGAGGACTCTCCTCGCAATGCCGGCCGATTAAGGCAAGCATTCCCGGCCCTCCTAAGACATGACTAGGAGGGTTACGGTCTGGTTAGTTCATTTAGTTCACGTCTAATATTAGACGCTATCCAGGGTGCACCACGAGGAGGCGAACTAACTTTACACCCCAAGTACCTAGGTTGCTTTTATCGTTCAACTAATGACATCTATACAACGAATTTTTTGTTTATTTGTCTTGTAAATTCGATTATTTGGTACAAAACTATCCGAATTCTAAAGTTTGGTGCTTGGTGATTTGAATGTTTATAATCCTAACTGATTGAAGTTTTCCAATTCTGTAAATTGAACTGTTTGGTATCAGTCGAGATCTAACGAGGCTGGTAAAGGTTCCTACTGTCACTCCAAATATATGTCCATACAGCCTATACACTTTCACGTTTTTATAACCCCAAAAACTACAATGTACGAAAATTGGCTCCCCTAGGCAAGTCTGATCATTGTCTCATCTCCACAACACATCCATTACAAACAGATAACTTTTCACAATGGTACACTAGTGAATTTAGCATTATAAATACGCTAAATGCGACAAATTAAGAAATTGTTAGTCTTCATTTGCTTACGCAGATGTCTGTTTTCAAAATAATATTCCTACATAATGCACCAACGCCGTTACTGTATGTATATTATTAGGCCTGGAAACCTATATTCCTCAGTTATCAAAACATGTCAGTACCAAATCAAAACCCTGGTTCAATAAAGCTTGCTGAAAAGCAGCAGTTACTAAAAATTCTTCCTACAATCTTTGGCGCAAAAACCCGACCAGAGAAACTGACGCCGCTACCACCAGCTCCTTTCCTCCCCTGTCTTCAAATGATGGAGTATTTCCTGTATCGTCAAAAAAATAGTGTCTATTCGCCCGTGTATTTGACCACATGAGAAGGGTTGGAGATCTCTCAAATGCTTCTTAAAATAATTTTTTGGCAATTTTTCTTTAAATTTAAGTTTATTGTGTACAATAATAACTCTCAGTATTCCGTAACTGATTCTAATTCAACCCCTTTTATTTAACTTCTTCAACACGTTAATTGAAAAACACGTTTTCTATGGGAACTGTTGCCAAAATTCCAGCTGCAGCACCAACTATTTGTTCAACGTTTCTATCGCCGCCAAAAAAATTTTTCCTGTACTATTTTTAATAATCATGTATCAGTACACTACACAACACTGTAGACAAGTCGAAACTAGAAGCACGAAACGCGTTTTCTTTTTCTTAGAGATCTACTTACAATCCAAAACACTTAATAACAACATAACGTTTATTCGTTGTTACATTTTAGTAATTGGGGTATAAAAAATACAGTATATAAGCAATAGTTATCAAGTACAAAAATATCAATAAGTCTTATAATTTGATAAACAGTCTGGGGCTAAGTTTTTGTTTTCAAATGGAAATAATACTTACTACACATCATTTGAAGTACGAATTTAATTATTTCTGAAAAATCCTATTTAAAACTTTTTCATCTTTGTTTTAAACTACAAAAATAGTATTGTAACTGCTTTCAAATTAAGTATATTTATCTTTTTCTAACTTTATTTTGTTTGTAGGCTGTATTAGTCGAATGAAGATAGGCTACTCACATATAGATATAATGCAAGAAGCTATAGATAAAGTAGGTATTACGACATGTGAAACTTGTGTTAACAACAAATGCCAAAATCAAGGAATTTGTCAAGAAGCATTGTCGATAGAAGGTTATACTTGCATCTGTCCTTTAGGCTTCAGTGGATTAACATGTAATAAACGTAAAGATGAAGCATGTTCACCATGTAAGTATGATAATAAATTTTCAACTAAAAAAACTATTATATACAGATAATGTGATATCCAGGGTGATTCATGTAAAACTCCCAGGCCACATATCTTGGTAATGAGTAAGAATTTTTCAACTTTGTAAAAAAATGGCAGCGACCACCGGCGGCTACGTTTATCAGACTAACCTAGATATGTCATATGCAGATTGTAGGTGGCGCTGGCATCGAAAGAAATTATTCGATGGCAGGAACCTTAAAAAGTATTTTTTTAGAATCACCTTTCATTTCCAAGCAATATTTGTTATTTCAAAAAAAATTTCGAAAAATTTACAGATTTTGAGATAATAGAGGTACTATTATGAAACTTCGGGCGATTACAACTTGGGGAAAATAATTTTTGTGATCCGTGACATCTTAACGACCTAGGTCAACAATGACTTTTGTTTAATGGCTTAAGCAGAATGCATTAAAGGTAATTTATAGGGGGGCTAATGTAGAATAATTTTAATTACTAGATTCTGCAAAAATAGATATCATTGATTTAAAATTGAAAGTAGTCATAAAAATATTATTGTTTGGAAAATATAACATGATTATTATTTATGGAGCGCGTAAAGAAAATGCCAGGCAGCTGTAAAATTGTATTCCGAGGCGATACCCCAACAGGACGACTCCGAATCGCAAAACATTTCAAAATTTTAAAATGAATTTGATTGATAATAATAATACAAGTTTATTCATAAAATCCCAAATGGGCAAGGAACACATGAAAACTTTATATAATACGAAATACGCATGAAATTTGTCACATATACTATAATATATAAAGATTGCAAATCTACAATTAGGGAATCAATAACTAAACATTGCCAACCTACAGTTATGAAATCCGTAACTAAAATATAAAATATAAAAAAGAAAGTGTCATAAAAGGGTACAAAATGCAGAATATTGTGCAAAGTAAAACAAAAATTAACCTACACAACATACACAAAAACAAATGCACACGCCAATGAACAAATACACACATCATATGTACACATCAGAAAGTATATACAATGTATTAAAATGCAATAAAAAGACATACAAATAAGTATAAATAAGGATCACCCAATATATAAATATTCATTTATTGAATAGAATGGGTGGTCTAAAAAATATTTCTTCAGCCCTCTTTTAAAGTGTACAAGCCCAGTGATATTCCGTATGCACGCAGGTAAATGGTTGTATGTTCTATTGCCATATATTTTGTTCCTTTCTGGAAAAGTGAAGTATAATGTTGAGGTATAGCAACAACAGCTGTATTTCTAGTTGGATAATTGTTTCCTAACATTCTAACGGGGTGGTTTTACGTGCCTTTTGCTTTTCTTTAATACAAAGAATTTGAATGAATGTAAACTCTAATTATTATTACTAAATTTTAAGTAATTATTTATTCAGGTGCGTTTTTTAAAATCGGCAACATTCGAGCGGCAGAACGTGTATTCAACAAACCACCCCATTTACCTTGAAACTAATATTTAAGTTTACGACCTTCAAGGGAGGTCTTGCCCAAATTTATTTGGAACACTAAAATCGAGCATCTGGGATATTCCCAAAATTTTACTATATATTCAGCCTTAGTGTATACCAAGTGGCAAACAAGTCACAATCATTTTAAAAGGACTGTTAAAGTAACTCTAGTTTAGGGAGTCTTATGCTAAGAATAAAACCCCGCATCTAGTTTTAAAATGGCTTTAATACAAAATAAAATTTAAACGGATAAACATTTTAACAGCACAATGAATTGTAAATAATCAATTATTCTATAGGTTTCCTTACTTAAAATTAAAGATAAAACTCTCCATCCAAATAAATAAAATTCTACAGTTATCTAAACAGAATGGTGTGGGAGATTTTCCCAAATCTTAGAAAAGAACTACGTAGCTTAATTACAGCTCTCAAATTCATATAACCCCGTATAGCTCCCGACTAAACCCTTACGGTTCAAAGCCCTATCTTGTCCTTCTTATTCTAGGATTTCACAACAATTCTCCATCTACTAAAATCCCTTAAAACCCCATCGACAATTTCGATATATTCCAATTCACTCTAATTATCTTCTAGTCCCCTACGGCTCAATTCTTCTATACTATTTCTATCTTTCAGCCTATGGCCCAAAATATATATCTATACAAATTCTATATAAAATTACTTCAGTACCCGAGACAGCTAGCCTCTCAAATAAAAGACAATTTAAGCAATAGTTTAAACATGGAACGGACTCACCAAAACCCTGGGGCACTAAGCCAGCCTTGTACCATGCTGTATCGGCCGTTCGACCACATTCGTCCGCGATAACCGCCCTTTAAAGAAAACCTCATTCACTTCCCTGAAATTCCACTCCAACTTCTCAATTTACTCTCATTTTTTTAAAGAAAGAAAACCCTTGACATTATTGTCGCGGCGGTTACTCCCCAGCCCCGAGGAGGCCGAGTTCACACAAACTTTTTAGACACGTATTTTCTACTTCCCATATTAAATTCCGAGTTTGCACTTTTCTATGTGCACTCAGTGACCCCTTAGAGGTTACCAACTTGCCCTATCATCCACAGTACGGTTTTGAGTTACACCATGCATTAAAATGGCCGTTGTACCGCGCACTTTCGCTTGGTAAGGTGTTTTAATTACACATAATTAAATACACTCAATTTCCTCATGTTTGCAGCCTACATATTTTATGCATTTTATGATGGATAAAATTTACGATCGTTTAATTACTTGTAGCGATTTTTCATAAACTTTTCTGAGATCAAATCCAGTAATTTACTTGCATCTTCTCTGAACACATATGTATGGAGAAATATCATAAAACTAGATACTTAAACGGTAAGCACCTTGCTTACATCATATTAAAATATTTTGGGTTTTCTGTCACAAATAGTGACAAACTAAAAAGATAGAGTGAGTAAAACGTCATTATCCTTTATTTCTAGTTGGATAATTGTTTCCTAACATATTAAAATATTTGGGTTTTCTCTCACAAATAGTGACAAAATAAAAAGAAAGAGGTAGTAAAACATCATTATCTGAAGGCGAACAAATAGAGGAGCACAATGTTCATCATACTTTGCGCCACCTAATACTCTTACAATACGTTTTTGAATAATGAAGAATCTGCATGTATATGCTGGTGCTCCCCAGACCAGAAGTCCATACCTGAGTCTGCTACCTACGTGTGTGTGATAAAACAACCGAAGTGTACTATCTCCCACTGTATATATTAAATTAGACAAAGCAAAGTAGGCACTATTTAGTCTGACCGCCACATAATCAGTGTGAGGCTCCCATGTTAGAAATTTATCTAAAGTAACCCCTAAAAATGTTGTATTAGATGCTGTATTTTCATTATTACACAGACTGGAAGCACCGTTTTGTCTGGCGTGGATATTTTCAATCTCTATGTTAACAGTTTTTTCAAGATTTAAAATAAGTCTATTCTCCCTACACCAATCAGACATTCCTCTCACAACCTAAGCACAAGAGATCCCCAGTTCTGGAGAAGTACTAGCTGCAACAGTGAACGAAGTGTCATTGGCAAATTGACATATATTAGTACTTTGATACTTAACAAGGTATTGCTGCAAACTATTTGTATATAAAAGAACAGTGCATGCGGAACTTTCAATAAGTCAAAGCGAAATCGTGTAAGTGTTGTCACGAATAAGCAACGTTCAGCAGAAGTGCTACAGCTTGTAGAAAGTAACCCGCACATATCAATCAGAAATATTTCACAAGGCTGGTATCTTATTCCGCATGTCAAAGAATAACTTTGAAAAATAAGTTCCACCCATATAAAGTGCATCATCTACAACCTGGATATTCTGAGAGAAGATTAAAATTTGTATCACGAATGTCTATCATGGTAACAATCGACAGCGTTTTTTTTAATAAAATTTTATGGACTGACAAAAGCCATTTCCACAATAACGGGCTCGTCAACAAACATAATTGCCATTGCTGGTCTCGCATAAATTCTAGAATGACAAAGGTAACAGGCAATCAAATAAGTTCACAGTCAATGTTTGTTGTGGCATTTTAAACGGGCATTTGATTGGTCCCCTTTTGTTCAAAGGATCACTAACAGGCGAACGTTACCTAGATCTTCTGAAAAACAATATTCTTAGCTTGTTAGAGGAGGTCGCTTTACTAACAAGGCATACAATGTGGTGGCAACATGATTGGGCACCTGCCACTAATGCGGCTTCAGTTACTGAGTATGTGAATAGTACTTATCTTGGAAGATGGATCGCGACTAATGGACCTCTCAAGTGGCCAGCGCATTCGTCAGATTTAACACCAATTTATTGATTTCTTCCTCTGGGGTTTATTGAAAGACATGGTATATGCTAAGCCAATCGAATATATGGCAGACCTGGTTAATAAAATTCTTGCTAGTTGTGTGGCTATAAGTAGCCATTCTTTGTTAGACCAAATGCATCACCCTCTCCACATGCTTGGGTGGGAATGACGCTGTGCTAAAGTTTCTGGGTTTGTGGTTTCAGGGTAATCTGTTGTGGTCCAAACATGTGTAGGTGTTGCTGAGAAGGCTTTCAGGGGCGACATTCATGGTGGGGAGAGTTAAACGGGTTGCAAGCCCGCAGTGGCAGTATACTACAACAATTTCCACTCTGTGGCGAGTTACAGGATACTTATTTGGGGCTCATCTACTGAGCTACAGAAGGTGTTCCTGCAGCAAAAGAAAGCTGTTAGGGTGCTATGTAGGGCTGCATACTTGGAGCCCTGCAGGCCGCTTCTCTGTAGAACAAAAATACTTACCATCTTCTTCGTGTATATACTTGGCTGTGTGGTTCATGTGCATGTAAACCGGGATAAATTCAGTCTAAACTCTAACTGCATGACCACAACACAAGGCAGAAGCACAATATACATATGCCCTATCATAGGGGCACCAGGCCAAAAGTGGAATTAACTACTGGGGCATCAAATTCTATAACAAGCTGCCTAGAGGCGTCACTCTACTGGGTGAGGCAATGTTCAGGAGAAAAATTAAAATTATGCTCGTGGACCATTGCTGCTACTCTCTTGAGGAATTCCTGGCTTGTGATGGACTGTGAATTGGTCGGGATTTGTGTCTTGACACCAGTTTGCAATTGGTTGTTATGACTATCGGAATTTTTGTGATCTGTTTGTATTGTACTTTATTATTATTATTATTCTTAGATTATTGTAATCAGGCATTACGACATCGTTTCGAAATGTGTATTGCCACAAACGGTAACGTTTTTGAGCATAAGTTGTAAGCTTTGTTTGTTTGTTTTTATGTTATGGTTATGATTATAGTTGTTGATAAATAAAATATTTTTTCTCAATGTAGATTATTCAATAAGTGGAATCTATGTTTGGTGTTATTGTTTTTTTTTCTCTCTTTTATCATAATAGAATAGTAAAATTAGGTTGAAATCAAAAGGTTCTTGCAATCGGGAAAAATTATTCTACATCAGTGCCACCTATAAATTACATTTAATGCATTTTTCTTGAGCTTTTAAACAAAAGTCATTGGTGACCTCGGTTGTTAAGTTTTCACAGATTACACAAATTCTTTTCCGTCCTAAAGTTGTAATCTCCGAAAATTTCACAATAGTACCTCCATTATCTCAAAATCTGTCAACTTTTCGATTTTTTTTAAACAAAAACTGCTTAGAAATGGCAAGGGATACCGAAAAAATACTTTTTAAAGTTCCTGCCATCGAATAATTTCTTTCGACGCCAGCGCTACGCACAAGCTGCATATGACATATCTACATTAATCTGACTAACACAGCCACCGATGGCCACAGTCAATTATTTTTTACAAAGTTAAAACAATCTTACACACACACACACACACACACACACACACACACACACACACACACACACACACACACACACACACACACACACACACACACACACACACACACACACACACACACACACACACACACACACACACACACACACGAATGCCAGGGACACAAATGAGATGCAAGATAAGTAATACCAGTAAGGTCAGTAGGAAATAATGTCGAGACGAGCCAGTAGAAAAGGTATATAACGTATCAAATACTGTTAAATTTAAATTTATACTCAAAATGAAAAATGTATAGGAAAGGAACAGAAAACCACTGTTGATACCTAAAAAACGCCTACAGTCTGACAAGTATAATATGTTTAGTAAAACAAGGCCATATGTTAAGATATCTACAATCTCCAACTAGCAGAACTCAAAACAATGGGGCAATCCAGCGCTACCTACAATCTGCATTTGACATATCTACATTAATCTGACAAACGCAGCCATGGGCTCACCATGACCTCTCTCGCTTGTCTACAGCTACTGACCGACGACCAGTGCTTCTCTATAGCTTAATCAGTCCATATATCTAGCGCATCGGAGAACATCTTCCTACTTATGCCTATAGCAGGCTCCGGTCAACAGAACAGCCGCTGGGAACCAAGCCTTGTGAGGTCATTCGCCACTTCATTCAATTCACCTGATAATATGGTTACTTGGGGTAAAAAAATTAATTAACAACAGCTATTTTCACCTCAACGCCCTTTTCCATCCGCTAGACTCAAAAATACTGAAAATTTTCATAAAGTTAGGTATTATCTACCACTCTGATAAATTTATTTCAAGGTCACTATTGCCCTTAAAAAATTTCTAAAAACTTAAAAATTTTAATTTTTTTGTTTCTCTTTTGGGGATGTCGAAATAGTTTCTTTTCTAATTTTGAAGAGCTTGCCAAATCCTACCTTCACACATTTCTTAACATTCTTTGAGGGGGGTGCTATCCTTAAAAGTACGGATTTCGTTTTTTGTTGTTGTCTATTTTTGCCCATTTTGGCTCTTGGAGGGCTGCAAGTTACTTGTGAAACCTATTGTTCATCTGTATTTTATGAAAACATAAAAATAAAATTAATAAATAAATATCGCCTTTATTAACCAATTATTACAACCTCACCACCACTATCAGGAAAGGGCGAGGTATAGCAGAGATATAGATTGATACATAAAGCTATGTGTAAAGATGGCTGCCCGATGATGTGCTAAAACAAAATTTTCGTTTAATCTAGTTGATTTAGAGTCAACACGTTTATGGTATGTAAACTTCTGTCTGAGTGTTGACGGGGCTGCAAGGTCATTCACAATTTTATGTGTAAAAGCTTCTAGAGTTCATATTAAGAGGTCCATCACCATCAAAAATAAATCCCAGATTCCTAGCCTTGTTCCTAAAAGGAACTAGAACATTGTCAATATAAATTCTAAAATTTTGGGTTAATTGGTTGTTGCTTTTATTTGCATAACACATAAGTTGAAATTTGCTGGGATTTAACATCAAATTATCTTTCAAGGACTGATCTCGAATAGCCACCAGATCTTCATTGATGTATTGATAAGCTTGTAAGTGGCCTATTTTTTGGAAAGGGATAATATACTTCAGTATTGTCCACTTAGGCTTGTATTTTGCATCAATTCACTGAACTTAATATTTCAGAGGTATATATTATAAAAAGTAAAGCCCTTAACATGGATCCCTGAGGTATTCCAGAGGGGACATCCGTAGAGGTTGAAAAACTGTTATTAACCATCATTTGCATTTTTCTAACAATCAAATATGATTCGACTAGCAACCTTGATGACTTATCAAAACCATAATATCCAAGTTTGACACAGAGTAATTGGTGATTGATGGTATCAAAGGCCGTAGAGTAGTCAAGTAAAACGAGCACACTAATTAATCCAGCAATATTAGCCTTCATAATCTCACCAGTGACATCAGTCAAAGCAGTGCTGACACCATATCCCCTCCTGAATCCACGTTGTATATCAGGAAGCAAATTCTTATCATAAAAATAATTTGGTTATTTACTTATTTATTATTTATTTACATTATTGATACAAATGCCAAGTTTCACAAAGCTCGATTAAACATTTAACAGTCGCTTAGTTAATCAAGGCTTCTGAAGACCAATCACAGACTATTATTCAGGTTTTTCCTATGACAACCAAATATTTTGAAGCTGTGATTGGTCGTCTGAAGCCTTAATTAACTAACTGGCCGTTAAATGTTTAATCGAGCTTTATGAAACTGGGCAAATGTGTTTTACAAAATAAGTTTAAGCTTATACATAAATCTCTCAAACATTTTACACAAAATTGGCAAGATACTAATGATTCTGAGGTCTGAGAATTCTTTAGGGTCACTCTGCTTAGGCTGTGGCATTCCATTAGCAATATTCCTTTCTATACAGGAGTTTATAATATGAACAGTGAATTTATTGATAAAAGGACTGCAATACTCAAGCATAACACAATCAATTTTATCAGCCCCAGTAGCATTAGTTTTGATATTGTTAATTATCCTGTCAACTTCTTTTTCACTAGTAAGTGTAAACACAAATGTGTTTGCTTCACAAGTATTATTTTGACTATAAAATTATATCAAGTTGGCACAATTATTGTTCATGTTTTGAAAAAAAGGAGCAAAATAATCAGCTAGCCACGAACGTTAGCGATAAACGTTCAAATCTTTTAGTGCCTGCCAAGATTTATGTGGATTATTTGACCATCTGCTGTAGATATCCCCTCTTTACATTTCTAACCATCATGAGTGTATAATTACGAAGATTTTTATAGGCTTCCCAGTCTGCATTTATACGAGTTAGATTGAATTTTTGTGAAGCATCATTTCTCTGCTTTATTAGCCGCTGAAGATTATCTGTCAGCCATGGGGCAGGCGGCATCGTTATTTTATTCTCCAAAAGTTGTGCATGTTTGTCAAACAGACCAGAAATTAATGTATTAAAAATGTAGAGCTTGTTATCAATGTTAATCTCTCGTACTAAATTATGCCAAGGTAACTGATACGTATCACATAAAAAATTATTTGAATTGAAATTTTTGAAGCTACAGAATCTAACGAGTTTTCGTTTTATTTTCTTGACTTACATTTTCAGTGTGACAGAAACCATATAATGATCTGAAATACTAGCTGCAACCAATGTTCAACATTCTGTACAAAGTCAGCATTAGTAAACAATATGCGATCTAGAAGTGTATGTGTCGTTTTTGTCACGTTTGTAGTTTCACACAAATACTGGTTTAAGCCATATGCTTCAAAACAAGAGACAATGGTGTTATACAGAGTGAAGAAACATACATTCGTGTCGCCCATAAATAGTAACTCGTCACAAAGTGGATATATAAATCAAATGATATTACCAACATCACTAATAAAAGTACTTAGATTTGCATATAGTGGCCTATAAAAGTTAGCCACAATGATGATCTTCCTACCCTGTTTTATTTTAACTGAAATAAACTCTTATCTGCTCATTTACTGGTTCATAAAAAATAACTTCCTGAACAAAAATTGAATTTCTAATATACACTGCAACCCCCCCTCCTCTATTGGTATGTATAAAACAATATCCTTCTATTTCAACAATTTTAGCATTAACTCGATCAGACAACCATGTTTCAGATAAAGCAACAATATCCAATTATTGGCTATTACTAAATTTTAAAAATCGTAAAATACATTAATTCGTCACGTTAATTATATTGGCGTAACGCATTTAAATATATTTTTTTTGTTGTTTAAAAATGCTTTGTGAAAGTAGAATTTGCTCATTTTGTACTTAAAAATGTGTTTAAGAAAATACAAAATTAGATTGCAGTCCATTTTTACATTTACACATACTTTTTCAACTACTTCTATTGATGACTTTCCAAATACACAAATTGAAATCTCCGAATCTCCAATCAGAAACTGAAAGTAGTACTCAGCCTACAACATCCAGTCAAACATCAAGTTTGTTTGAAAGTGAAGATTCCATTTATTCCCTTTTCAGTAAAAATATGCCTCAACTATCAACTGTTTTGTTTACCTTTGGCAAAGTATGTTCAGCACACTTGGAGAACCCAAATCACTACAACACATTTAAAAAAACCTGACGATCGTTTCACTAACCAAGTTAGCGTCATCAGAGGATGAATAATTCTAAATATCTTCTATCCGAAACTCTATTTATATTCTTCTGCAATTCTGCAGATGGTCGGTCACTATCTATTTGGGGAGGGTCAACGACACCTAAATTAGCATATTTTGTTTGGCGGAAATATCTGTATCTATAGCCGAAACAATTGATTGGTCTAATTGATTTTCCTGGTTTATGAATTTTTTGGAGACTGTACTTTTTGGGAACTTTAGGATTTGCAACTTATAACTTTCTTCCTAAGTCTTTTGATATGAGGTTGTGGCAACTCTTTGAACTATTTTTAACGTCTGAAATCATTTTTGGTAGCGGGTTTTTATTTACTTTTTTATATGGTCCTGTCTCTATGGTGTTATAAACTCTATCTTCATACTCGTTTTTGTCCAAAATCACAACCTTATTGCCTTTATCTGCTTTAATAATAACAATCTTTCTCTCGCAATTGCTAAACTATTTTTATTTAATAAAAATTTTGGCTTTTAATGGATAATTTTTTAAATTCCTGTTTCAAAACTAGCAATGATTTCCACCATATCGTTTTTTTTTGTGAATGTAGACCGAATTTCAGCCCCTTGTTTAGGAGGTCTATCTCATTTTTATGAAACGACTGTGAAGAAAAATTCTCTACGAGGTCAATTTTCCGAGAAACTGGTTTATCGTTTTTAAATTGACATTTTACCAGTTGTTTATTTTTTTTATTTTGTATATTAATTTTCTTAACCAACTTAGCGTTAATGACGACAAACATTTTCCTCTGAAAATTGCACTATTCTGCATATTCTAAGTTATCAAACTTAAAGGTTAATTTTTTAAACAAACTATATGCCTGTATTTCTAACATACTATGTTTTGAGTACATATATTGCATTTCTAGATCCAGCCATTTGTGTTTAGCAAGATTTTCAACCTTTTGACTTACTTTTGTGTTGTTAGAAATTTTTAAATTGAAATTCGGAAAAACTTATTTTCATTTGCAAGATTTAAAAAAAGCGTATGTATGCACCTCGCTTCGGCTCCTATTAGCAGTTACCTGATAGTTGGTTTATAAAATGAATACCAACAGAAGCACGTCCGAAAGATAAGAAAAAGAATACAGATATTTCACCGATGTGATTTTGGCGGCCAAATGTCCAGCAGCCGATTCACGAAAACAACCGAACGTTTTAGAGGACCATAACAGGGATGACATGCAAGATACATTTTAGGTTTTTTTAAGTTACTTAGTCACAATATCAGAAACGCACGTGGAAACAAATTAAAATCTAGCAGGGTTATCATTGCTTCTATACAATGCTGGCAACAAATGGACCCACGATCACTCGCACCCGCATGCAAAATGGCGTATTGCTAGATATTTCAATTTTCATTACAAAACCTGTACATACTAACAGATTAAAACATGGCAAGGTTATTGACCATATTAAAAGCTATCAGAAAAATATAGTGCCTAGCACTCGCAAGCCGTGGAAGAGATGGGAGGGCAGTACATCTTGAAAGTTATTTAAATATTTATTTAAAAAACTATACATACTAACAGATTAAGACTAAGCGTGGTAATTGCTCCTATAAAATGCTATCAAAAAATATAGCACCAAACACTCGCAGGCCACGGGAGGGATAGGAGGGGAGGAAATCTTGACAGATAATTAAATTTTTATTTCAAAACCTATACATACTAACAGATTAAGACTAAGCGTGGTTATTGCTCCTATTCAATGCCATCAAAAAAATGTAGCCCCAAACACTCGCAAGCTGTAGGAGAGATCGGAGGGGAGGAAATCTTGACAGATAATTAAATTTTTATTTCAAACACTATACATGCTAACAGATTAAGACTAAGCGTGGTTATTGCTTCTGTAAAATGCTATGGAAAAAATATAGCGCCAAACACTCGCAAGCCGTAGGAAGGATGGGAGGGGAGGAAATCTTGACAGATATTAAAATTTGTATTTCCAAAACTAATAATACTAACAGATTTAGACTAAGTGTGGTTATTGCTCCTATTAAATGCTATGAAAAAAATATAGCGCCAAACACTCGCAAGCCTTAGGAGGGATGGGAGGGGGGTAAATCTTGACAGCAGGTAATTAAATTTTTATTTCAATAATTATTGCTTATCTAGCTTCCAGAATTTGTAGAGTGAAACTGCGAGCGACTTTACCTTTATTTTGCTGTACTAAGTTTTAACATGAAATAAAAAATTTCCTTAGTTAGATTAAAAAAAAGAAAAGATGTTAATGGGAGTCACTGGGATTCGATACTAAGACCGTGACTATTTATTAAAATTTTTATTTGAAAAACGGTACATACTAATAGATTAAGATTAAGCGTGCCTATTGCTCCTATAAAATGCTATCAAAAAAATATGGCGTCAAACACTCGCAAGCCGAAGGGGGGGGGGGGGGGGTATCTTGACAGATATTAAAATTTTCATTTCAAAAACTAAACATACTAACAGATTAAGACTAAGCGTGCTTATTGCTCCTATAAAATGATATGAAAAAAATATAGCGCCAAACACTCGCAAGTCATAGGAGAGATGGAAGGGGAGGAAATGTTGACAGCAGGTAATTAAAATTTTATTTCAAAAACTATTGTTTATCTATCTTCCAGAATTTTTATAGTGAAACTGCGAGCAGCTTTACCTTTTTAACATGAAATAAAATTTTTTTACGGCTTATGAGTGTTTGTCGCTATATTTTTTTGATAGCATTTTATAGGAGCAATAAGCACGCTCAATCTTAATCGGTTAGTATGTTCAGTTTTCGAAAAAATAAAAATTTAATTATGTCAAGATTTCCTCCCCTCCCATCTCTTCTTTGGCTTGCGAGTCTTTGAGGCTATATTTTTTGATAGCATTTTATAAGAGCAATATTCACGCTCTGTCTTAATTTGTTAGTATGTTCTGTTTATTTAAATGAAAATTTTATACCTGTCAAGATTTTCTCCCCTCCCACACCTCCTATGGCTTGCGAGTATTTAGGGATATATTTTTTTGATAGCATTTTATGTGAGAAATAACCACGCTTGGTTTTAATCTGTTAGTACGTTTAGTTTCTGAAATAAAAATTTCAATATCTGTCAAGATTGAAAATTTTTAATACATAGTCTTGGCCCTAGTGTCGAATCCCAGTGACTCCCCTTGACATATTTTTTTTAAATCTTACTAAGGAAATTTTTTATTTCATGTTAAATTTTCTTAGTACAGTAAAATAAAGGTAAAGCCGCTCGCAGTTTCACTATAAACATTCTGGAAGATAGATAAACAATAGTTTTTGAAATAAAATTTTAAATACCTGCTGTCAACATTTCCTCCCCTTCCAGCTCTCCTACGGCTTGCGAGTGTTTGGGGCTAAATTTTTTTCATGTTAAGTTTTTGAAATAGAAATTTAATTACCTGTCAAGATTTCCTCTCCTCCCATATCTTCTACGGCTTGCGAGTGTTTGGGACTATATTTTTTGATGACATTTAATAGGATCCATAACCTCGCTTAGTCTTAATCTGTTAGTATGTATAGTTTTTGGAATAAAAATTTAATTATCTGTCAAGATTTCCTCCCCTCCCATCTCTCCTTCGGCTTGCGAGTGTTTGGGGCTATATTTTTTTCATAGCATATTATAGGACCAATAACCACGCTTAGTCTTAATCTGTTAGTTTGTTCAGTTTTTGAATGAAAATTTTAATATCTGTCTAGATTTCCTCCCCTCCTTCCCCTCCTATGACTTACGAGTGTTTGGGGCTATATTTTTTTGGTAGCATTTTATAGGAGAAATAATCACGCTTAGTCTTACTATGTAAGCATGTTTAGTTTTTGAAATAGAAATTAATTATCTGTCAAGATTTTTTCTCTTCCCATCTCTCCTACGGCTGGTGAGTGTTTGGGACTATATTTTTTTGATAGAATTTAATAGGAGCAATAACCACGCTTAGTCTTAATCTGTTAGTATGTATAGATTTTGAAATAAAGATTTAATTACCTGTTAAGATTTACCCCCTCCCACCCCTCCTACGATTTGCGGGTGTTTGGGGCTATATTTTTTTTGATAGCATTCTATAGGAGCAATAACCACGCTTAGTCTTATTTTGTTAGTATGTTTAGTTTTTGAAATAAAATTTTTAATATCTCAAGATTTACCTCTCTCCCATCCCTCCTACGGCTTGCGAGTGTTTGGGTCTATATTTGTTCATGGCGTTTTATAGGACCAATAACCACGCTTAGTCTTAATCTGTTAGTATGTTTAGTTTTTAAAATAGAAATTTAATTATCTGTCAAGATTTCCTCTCCTCCCATCTCTCCTACGGCTTGTAAGTGTTTAGGGTTATGTTTTTAAGCATTTAATAGGAGCAATAACCACGCTTAGTCTTAATCTGTTACTATGTTTAGTTTTTGAAATAAAAATTTAATTATCTGTCAAGATTTCCTCCCCTCCCATCGCACCTACGGCCTGCGAGTGTTTGGGGCTATATCTTTTGATAGCATTTTATAGGAGCAATAACCACGCTTAGGCTTAATCTGTTAGTATGTATAGTTTTTGTAAATAAAAATGTAAATAACTTTCAAGATGTACTCCCCTCCCATCTCTTCTACGGCTTGCGAGTGCTAGACGCTATATTTTTATGATAGATTTTAATATGGTCAATAACGTTGCCAAGTTTTAATCTGTTAGTATGTAATATCTGTCAAGATTTCCTCCCCTCCCACCCCTCCTACGGCTTGCGGGTGTTTGGGGCTATATTTTTTTGATAGCATTTTATAGGAGCAATAACCGCGCTTAGCTTAATCTATTATTATGTTTAGTTTTTGAAATAGAAATTTAATTATCTGTCAAGATTTCCTTTCCTCCCATCTCTCGTACGGCTTGCGAGTGTTTGGGTCTATATTTTCTCAGCGTTTTATAGGAGCAATAACCACGCTTAGTCTTATTCTGTTAGTATGTTTAGTTTTTGAAATAAAAATTATAATATCTCAAGATTTACCTCCCTTCCATCCCTCCTACGGCATGCGAGTGTTTGGGCCTATATTTTCTCATAGCGTTTTATAGGAGCAATAACCACGCTTAGTCTTATTCTGTTAGTATGTTTAGTTTTTGAAATAAAAATTTTAATATCTGTCAAGATTTACTCCCCTTCCACCCCTCCCACGGCTTGCGAGTGTTTGGGGCTATATTTTTTCCATAGCATTTTATAGGAGCAATAACCACGCTAAGTCTTAATCTGTTAGTCTGTTTAGTTTTTTAAATAGAAATTTAATTATCTGTTAAGATTTCCTCTCCTCCCACCTCTCATATGGCTTGCAAGTGTTTGGGGTTAAATTTTTCAAAGCATTTAATAGGAGCAGTAACAACACTTAGTCTTAATCTGTTAGTATGTTTAGTTTTTGAAATAAAAATTTAATTATCTGTCAAGATTTCCTCACCTCCCATCCCTCCTACAGCCTGCAAGTGTTTGGGGCTATATTTTTTGATAGCATTTTATAGAAGCAATAACCACGTTTAGTCTTAATCTATTAGTATGTATAGTTTTTAAAATAAAAATGTAAATAACTTTCAAGATGTACTCCCCTCCCATCACTTCTACGGCTTGCGAATGCTAGGTGCTATACTTTTATGATAGCTTTGAATATGGTCAATAACCCTGCCAAGTTTTAATCTGTTAGTATGTACAGGTTTTGTAATAAAAATTGAAATATCTAGCAATACGCCATTTTTCATGCGGGTGCGAGTGATCGTGAGTACATTTGTCGCCAGCATTATATAGAAGCAATGATAGCCCTGCTAGATTTTAATTTGTTTCAACGTGCGTTTCTGATACTGTGAATAAGTAATTTAAAAAAACTTAAAATGTATCTTGCACGTAATCCCTGTTACGGTCCTGTAAAACGTTCGGTTGCCTGTGTGAATCGGCTGCTGGACATTTGGCAGCCAAAATCAAATCGGTAGATATTTCCGCCAAATGAAATATAGTAATTTAGGTGTCGTTGAACCTCTCCAAATCGATAGTGACCGACCATTTGCAGAATTGCAGAAGAATATAAATAGAGTTTGGGATATAAGCTATTTATAATTATTCATCCTCTGATGACGCTAACTTGGTTAGTGAAACGATGTTCAGGTTTTTTAAATGTGCTGTGGTGATTTGGAGTCTCCAAGTGTGCTTATCACTGCTCATCACATGTTCCATTCTTCACTTAGTAAAGTATGTTCGTTAAAAAGTATTGCTTTATTTGTAAAAGAACATTTAATTGATGTACCATTTGATAACTGTTTGCAAGTTTTTTGTCAAGGATGCTTGTTTATTCTAAAGGGAAATCATTGCTACTCGGAAAACATCAAAAAAAAAATTTTTTTATGATGAACTAGCTAATATGAAGATTTTTCTAAATAAGGCTAACACAAGTTGCAGAAATAAAATATATCATGGATCAGTTTTCCAAAAAATTGATATTAGACTTCATGACAAAATAGGAGATTGTGCAATATCAGATGAACCATTAAAAGCTCTTACAGGATTTGTTTAAACTTAGGCCTGATGAATTATGATGCAATGATGGCTGCCGTAATGGAAATAAAGGAAGAGACTGCATGTAATTTGTTAAAATCAGTTCGTCAATATTTTTTGGAAACATTTGCTGGTCAAGTATTTTTGCATACAACAACTGCTAGTGCTACAACATGCTATATGATGTGCATGACATAGGTACTACTGATTATTTGTGATGAAACCTATTTAAGACACAAAAAAGCTCAAACAACATTTACCAAGGAATGTTATTTCGAACAGAAAAAGTGCCTGCTACTTCTCCAGGGGAAAGCTGTTTCTCTTGGTAGAGAAATGGGATATGGAAAATTTATCCAGTGTTCTACAAGTCGGATTTCTAGCTTTAAACAGACATTCAATTAATTCAGGAAAAATTTCTGGGGGAGCGAAATCTGTAAACAAAGAAGACACATCTGAGTGGCTTCAAAATAACTTCCAAGAAATATCCAACGAATATCAGGCATGTGACGTATTCAATGGAATGAAACTGGACCTTTTTAGAAGTTATTGCCGGACAGAACTCTAAAATTCAAAAACACAAAATGTGTTGGTGGAAAGTTTTCCAAAGAGCGACTGACTGTACTGGTTTGTAAATTCTGACGGTCCTGATTTCGAAGACTACTGCTTATTGGCAAAGTACAAAAACCAAGATATTTTAAGAATGTAAAGAGTTTTGCGGTGAAATATGTTGCTAATAGAAAATCATTGGTGATTGGCAATTGTGTTAAAACTGAAGTAGAAAAATGGGTTAGAGAACTGGAAAAAAAGATTAGAAAAATTTTGCTTGTGGTGGATAATTGTGTGACACATCCACAATTGACTAGTTTGAATAACATTAAACTAGTTTTTCTGCCGCCTATTACAGCTGTACTGTAGCCTTTAGATCAGGGAATTATCAATTCTCTGAAATTTAATTACAGAAGACAACTCTTCACAAAATAATTGACAACATGGACAACAATCAGTGACAATTTTCGGTAAATGGCCTTGAAGCGATTCGTCTGCTTAATTGTGCATTGAAAAATGTGTCACAAAAACGGTGCAAAACCGTTTCAGGGATACTGCTTCTCATTTTGAGCATAGAAAGGAGAAAGTAGATTTAAGATTTTCGGATGATGTTATTGCTGACCAAGGTATCGCTGACGAAGACGATGGCATTCCTCTGAGCGAATATGCGAGGGTTATGAAATTGGCAAAAGTGCCGTTGGATTACCTGAACATAGATAATTCTGTGGAAACATCAGTTGTTTCAACAGTTCCCGAGATAATTGAAGCTGCAAATTTGAACACTACCCAAGAAGTGATAGAAGAATCCGATTTGGATAACGAATCTGAAAGCCCTGAATGTACCAATGTTTCACTGAAGGATGCCATAGATTCCGCCGAGAAGCTTAGAATATTTTAAGAGAGGGCCTTAAACTCCTAGGATGAGCTAACTTTCCTAGAAAATTTTTGGAAAAGAAGAAAAAAGAAAAACCGACAGTACAAATGAATATCACGGACTACTTTTTATGATGTGTATAAACTTAGATTAATTAATAATGTACAGTAAATACGGTGATGTGATTATTTTTTTATGTGAATAAAATTGTTGGTGGAAAGATTCATAGGGGAGCAGTCCGGTATGTACACTTACATATAGGTATGTACATTGTACATACTTGTTTTTTTGGAGTTACCTCTTGGTTCTGATATAACGAGATCCAGTTTTTTCGAGATATTATTGCTGGTCCCTTGACTACTCGTAAAATACGGATTCTACTGTATATGTTTGCTGACTTAAAGGTTCTATTATAACAAATAAACTAAATATACTACATAGTTCGAAACAAACAGGTTCATGATTTAACATGTCATACCAACGCACATTCTATTAGACCATATATATATATATATATATATATATATATATATATATATATATATATATATATATATATATATATATATATATATATATATATATATATATATATATATATATATATATATATATATATATATATATATATATATATATATATATATATATATATATATATATATATACATCCATAGCACTATCTTATATCCTTATCAAGACTCCGCACATTACATTTTGCCTCTGTGACTATTGTGCGACCGTATATTGGACGCAAAACAGTTTTCGTTGATTTCTAAGTTATGAAATCATAGAAACACACCTATCTTGCACATTTAGTTCTCTTTTATGTTTGTCATTCTGTATTAAGTTTTGTTTTCGCTGTTCATCACGCCAGATGGCTACAGTATGAAATTCAGTGGACGCAATTTATTGAGATGATGAAATATAATATTCAATTTTAGTTCGCGATAAATCCGTTGAGGGCGCAAGTAAATATACACAATAAATATACATCTTTCCATTAGCACATTATTATGATTCCTATGTTGAAGGTGGTTTAGCAACACTGTAAATATCGAAGGTAACCTGACAAAGATGTGTATGGTTACGTTTTTTATTTTCTCGGCATATATTATGCCGTAAGATGCTAGTAGTTACTCAGGTTTCAAACATATTTTACTAGGTAAAACCTCCAGATACAATTATTTTAGTATAAAAAGAGTTTCATTTTACAACTTTGACCTTTATCTCTTATAATTTACGTTATAAAAAATATAATAATAATAATAATAATAATAATAATAATAATAATAATAATAATAATAATAATAATAATAATAATAATAATAATAATAATAATAATAATAATAATAATAATAATAATAATAATAATAATAATAATAATAATAATAATAATAATAATAATAATTAGATATATTTTCTGTATACCTTTTAGGAAAAAATGTATTGCAGTGTTAGTTTTACCATTTTACAATTTTTGCTTTTGTGTTTTGTAGAATGGCATAAGCTGAAATATTTTCGTATTAACATAAAAAAACATACGGATGTTGAAAAGGCAGTAAGTGAAAATGTGTTAGGCGTAAAGTAAGCTTAAGCGATATTTTTTTAAATGCTATAGAGCATATAGCTACGACATCAAAAAGTGCCATATATTTTTCCGTAAAAAGTTTCACGATTTAACAAAATGAAAAATGATTTGCTTTATCCATAAGAACGGAAATAATCGAGTAAAGTCGTCAACAAAAAGATTGGTAAAACCAATTTTTAGCACCATTTTCAAATAGCTGTTCCTTTTTTAAATTGATTTTTTCTTTGACGTGGTTTACACTTCGCACTACATTTGGTCTGGATTATGCAGATCACATTTTTTTGAAAACCTAAAAATGTAATTATATACTGGGTGTATATTAAAGCCGTGTAAAAGTCGCAAAAGGTTGGTTGTCCGCTATTTTGTTGAAAAAAATTATGGTTTCCCATTATGGATAATAAGTAATCTAATATCGATATTTTTGGACATTTTTTCCCGTTTTTTGAAGACCTTTTGGCATTTTATACAGTGCGAAACAAATAAATTATAATAAACATTTATTTTAAAAACACTGTAATTTGGAAACACGTTGACGGATTTTGATAAGCGTTACGTGTTTTGAAAGCTATTTACTTAAGTTTTTTTCTTAATCACACTATGTTTTGTCTAAATGAGGTTTTTACGTTATACAGGCTGGCTAAAAATTCAATACAATTCAATATAACAATTGTTTATGTTGTTAGCCATCGAAATTAATACTTTCTGCTATGAGGCCCTGTAGATGCAAAAAATGTCTGAATAACATTGTCGTGGATACTTGTCAAGAGAAGTTGGCTAATATTTCTGTACAAAAAAATCAAGTTATCTGCTGTCAATTGTAATATGGCTACCATGATTTTTACAATTTCTTTGTTTCGCCCTGTATAAAATGCTAAGATTTCTTTATAAAAAAACTGGCGAAACCGTCTAGAGATATTGATATTAGCTCAGCTATTATCCATAGTGGGAGACGATACATTGTTTTAGACAAAAAGGCGGACAACGAAACTTTCGCAACTTTTACACGGCTTTATCTTACACCCAGTATAATATGGAATTTTTAACTTTGCCAAAAGAATGTGTTATTTTGCATAATCTATACCAAGTGTGCTTTTGCGAAGTGCAAACCACATTAAAAAAGTCAACGTTTAAAAGAGTAACAACTAATTGAAGATTGTGTTACAAATTGCTTTTGCCTAACTTTTTGTTGACCACTTTAGTTACTTCCCCATAGAATTGGTCCGCTAGCGCGCTTATGCTTTTTGTCAGGTTAGCGTCTGCCACGAGTACAATTGGTGGTAAATAAATATAGGTATAGTACCTAATATCTACTTCTTGTGTAACGTTTGTGTGCCGTCTCTGTTAATGAATGTTGGCATTATTTGTAGTGTCACAGTTTGCGTTTAAATGAAAATAAATATGTGGAATTATTATGCAGCTCGCAAGTGCATCGTGCATCGGTATTGTCCCCTAACGTCGCGGACGGGCAATGCAGTGGAGGCCTTTCGGGCAGTCTCTGCAGCAGAGATACTGGCCGATATGGAATAAAGCGAACGAACCAGGAAGTGACCTGGACTTAGAATTATTGTTTGCACCATGGCTGCTAAAACAATCAACCAAGGGTTGCGGTGCTATCGGGGCGGCAAGGCCGCGGACGAGCCCTGAGGGAACAAAAAAAAATGGCTGCTAAAACTACCCAACATCTAACAATGGACAACATAAGCCGGTAGTGCGCATATGCTAGTGACTCGTCCCGCTTCTACATATTTAAGCCTCGGGCAGCCAAATACATTAATGAAATATGGAACCAGACGAAAGAATACTTGTTGCCGGAAATATGAATGGGTGGGTAAGAGTAAAGAGAAAAGAGACAGATAGTAGTAGTGGGGCCGTCAGGAAATGCAAGAGTTGATGAGAATAGATACTGTTTGATGAATATATCTCTGGACATGGCCTGTCCATATCTAATACGTTGTTTAAACACAAAAATATCCACAAGTAAACATGGCAATGGGTAGGTGTAAAAAGTATAATAGACTATTATACTTTTCTTACATTGTGTATGATGAGAGACTTCGCACATTCTTAAAAGGTACTAGAGTTATGCGAGATGCTGAATAGGGGTCCGACTATTTCCTTGTGGTGTCTTAGATGGAACTGTGATATAGGTGGATGAAGCGAGCGAGGAAACAAAACAAGTAAGAATCAGAGTTGAGGTACTTTTAACGCCTGAGAAAAGGAAACAGTATCCCTATGTATTGAAGAAAAAAACGACTGAGTTGCATGCATTATGGAACGAATACATCAAAGGATGAAATGTAGAAAGTGGATGGACGACCCTGAAATATATGATAATTGGATGTGCAGGAGAAGGGTGTGGTGTGAATGTTTTAAGAGGAATGCGTGGTGAAATCAAAAAGTAAAGAAAGTTGTGTATGGCAAAAAATAAGCATACAAAAGAATGGCGAATGCCAAAGATATGCGAGGAAAGAGAGGCGGCGAATATTGATAGAACAAATGAGACAGCTAATTGGGATGTGCAGCGTGGGTTCATGACAGGAAGAAGCTGACCAACTAATCTCACTTCAGCAGGTAGTTGATAAATGCTCGAATGTGAGAAAGAAAGTATTTTCTACGTTTGTAGACTTGGAGAAAGCGTATGATACTGCAGGTATTTTGAAAGAATATGGTGTGGATGATGTCCAATTAGAAGTACTAAATCGCTATATGATAGCAGTAGAGCATGTATGAAAACTAATGGAATGCTAAGTGACTTTTTATGATTAAACAGGGTGTCAAACAAGGATGTGTACTTGTCTACATGATTATTGAACATATTCATGGGCAAATGCATAAGAGGTTTGCTCCGAGACATAAGGCATTAAAATAAATGCTTCATCTGAGGTAAAAGTGTTGTTACTGTACGCTGATGATGCAGTACTACTTAGTGAATCTGAAGGAAAATGCAGTGGGTGTTAAAAGACTGATGACAATAACAACTAAAATGAAACTATGTGTGAACGCAAAGACGCAAAGATTAAATTTATAGTGTTTGATAAAGAGGGTGAATAGAGTAATTGCAGCCTCTTGTTAAATGGCAATCTAGTGGAGAAAGCAAATGAATTAAGATACTCAGAAAGACTGTTTTCAAACAACGGATGAATATATGATGTTACAAAAAGTAGGGTAAATGCAGACAGAAAGGTGCTGGGAGCTATAGCCACTGTAGCAAACAGTAAATGATTATCTAGGGGCCAAAGTGGCTGTATACAGTGCCCGTTTAAAGTACCCCCCCCCCCCCGCTTTTAAACCACATGGTATATCACAACCAAACTTAGAGTGTTCAAATAAGATGTACTAGCCTACGATTTTATGGAAAAAGGACTGTTGGAAGTTTAAAAAGGGCGGAGAAGCGCCATCTTAAATTACTTTTTTGAATGGAACACTCCGTATATTATTCTGTTTTCGAAATCTTCTCATAATTGCAAACATTTCTCTCAGAAACACTTTTTTCCTCAATTTCATTACTAATTTTTAGTTAAAATTAAATTAAATTAAATAAGAGGCGTCAAGATACTTTATTAGGGATGAACAGTACCGGTTACCAAAAATCTACAAGCTTACGAATGTGTTCTGTAAATTCACAATCAAAAGCAAATTAGTTGGTTGAAAAAACAATTTATTTATTTTTGAATAATAACAGTTTTATTTTAAACCAACATTTATTTCATCAATTGTTCGAAATTCCCCTCTCGTAAATCTTGACAATAAAGTGCCCTATTATAAATTGTTTCTCTCAGCTTGATGAAAGTCTGTTCTTATATTCCTTCACATGTTTTTCTTATTCTGCGTTCCATTTGACATGTTGGCCATATAAAACCAAACTAAAACACGAATGCTGCTTTCAGTCAAGATTGAAAACAATCGTTGTCATGGCAATATCTTATTCATTGTCAACCTTAATTGTTAACTGTCAAATAGTACGTTGAGATTCTTAAATATTTAATGAAAACTGAGACCATGACTCCTAGTTTAACCGATAAATTTGAAGCAGTGATGATTTCTGGAGAAGGTGGAAGAAATTTTCATCTAGCAGGCCGTATGTTTAATGATAGATTTCTCGAGATGCTTATTTTGAGGTCGTATTTACGCAAACTTGTAAAAAACTGCAAACAACTGGTACGCTAAAAACTGCGCCAAGATCAGGAAGACCTCCTCTTTCAGAAGAAAAAAAGTTCACATTATTGCTGAAATGGTAATCAATCCCACTCAGTCAACGTCTGCAGTTGCTAAATCCTATGAAGTAGGTGCGAAAACTGCCCAAAGAGTTCCCAAGAGTTCTCAAGTTTCATCGCTACAAAATGAGAGTCCTGCATACTCTCACGGAAGACGATCCAGATCGGAGGATTGAATTTTGTGAGTGGTTAACAAGAATAATTGAAGAGGAACGAGGCTTTCTGAAACGTGAATGCAAGTTTTTTCGTAATGGAAAAGTCAACAAGAACAACGTACGATACTGGAGCGATACTATTCCGCATATTTTGAGACAGGGACATGCTCAGTTTCCTGAAAAAGTTAATGTTTGGACGGGGATTTTGTTTGATACTGTTCATTCCTAATAAAGTCTCTTAACGTCTCTTATTTGTCAAATTCATCCAGATATTTAACTAAAAATTAATAACAAAATGTCAGTTCTCAAAATGTTTAACCGGAACTGACCAAAATCCATATTTCACTTTTAACACTAAATGTCACTATTCATACATTAATGTTTCTAAAAAGATCAAATTTATGAAGGAAGTGTATCTAAGAGAAATATTCGCAATTATTAGAAGATTTTGAAAACACAATAATATACGGGGTGTTCCATTCAAAACAGTAATTCAAGACGGCGCTTCTCTGCCATTTTTAAACTTCCATCAGTCCTTTTTCCATAAAATCGTAGGGTTGCACATCCTATTTGAGCCCTCTAAATTTGGTTGCAATTTGGTTGCAAAGTAACTTTAATGTGACTACCAGGGCATCAAGGCATCGAAGGAAACGAGGAAGCAGATAGCCTCGCAGAAAGGGCAGCAACAACACCATTCTATGGTCCAGAGCCCTATTGTGGACTAACAAAAAGCCACGTAAGAAACAAACTTGACACCCGGGAGACGAATCAAATGCTGTCATACTGGAGGAAAACGCCAGGCTTAAGGCAGTCTAAATTATTCATCACCATATCAAGAGAGAAGTCTGTACTGTTTCTTGGATTGAACAGGAACGACTTGAGAATAATCACAGGACTATTCACAGAACACTCCCCAGTAAGGTGCCACCTTATGAATAGGGGTGAGGCGTACAGTGAAAACTGCAGATACTGTACTGAACAACCAGAGCCACAGAACACTTGCTATGCGACTCCATGGCTCAGTTCTGCAAAAGGCTGAAATACCTTGGAGGGGTGATCCTAACACCCCAGGAAATAGGTGAAGTAGCCCCCAATAAGATAATGGGCTACATAAAAATTCTGAACTTGTTGGGCAACTACTAGGAAAAAGAGTTATGCAGAAAAGACACATTGGGGTCGCAGCACTGAGACGCCAAAGGCCTATATGATTCATTAAACAATCTCCAATGTATTTAATGTGTTAAATGTTTTATGAAAAAATCTTTATTTTATTTTTTACTACTTAAAAAGTTTTTAAATTACATTCATCCTATTTGATAAAGACACAAACTATTATACTATGCATTTCATGAACTCCTCAAAAATCTGAAGTTATTTGCAGTAATTGGTACACATTTTTGAAAGTTTCCTGTAGGTTCTTTTATGTATTTATTATTTTTTGACAATAGGCGTACATTTAATCAATTAATTTAGTTTTAGTTTTGAAAAGAAAACCCAATTTGGATGAAAATTCGCTGCCATGAAGCACTTACTGTACCCATACTTTATAACTAACATTTTTATTTCAGATACTTGTGGCAAAGGAAGATGTGTTGATACCGAAAATAGCTATTACTGTCTATGTCCTTTGGGTTATGTAGGGCAACATTGTGAACGTGAAATAACAATTAATGAACCAGCATTTCAGAATGATGCTTATATTGCTTATTCTACACCAAAACCTTTAAGGCGTTTTAAAGTTTCTATGAAAATCAAGCTAACAAATCTAAATGATGGAGTTTTAATGTACTCTGGTGAAACAGATGAAGGGCATGGGGATTTTGCAAGTCTATCAATTAAAAATCGCCATTTGGAATTTAGATTTGATGCTGGGAATGGTAAGTCAATTATTCTACATTATTAACTAAACATTTATTACCTTGTTATTAACAGTTATTATATTGAAGTTTTGTATATCAATAAACAGTTAATAATACTCTAGGTTTGCCCTTTTAATTATTGAGTGTATATTGATACGTATGTTTTCACTGTATTTACTTCTGTACATCTTTCTTACTAATTATTCTACATTATTAACTAAAAATTTATTACCTTGTTATTAACAGTTATTATATTGAAGTTTTGTATATCAATAAACAGTTAATAATACTCTAGGTTTGCCCTTTTAATTATTGAGTGTATATTGATACGTATGTTTTCACCGTATTTACTTCTGTACATCTTTCTTACTAAAAGAAAACATTAGTAGCAATTTTAGAAAACAAAGTTTAAAGCAAGAACATGACTTTCACATCTTGTATTATTAGCGAATTAGCATAGAAAATTACTAACTCAGAAATTTCGAGTTTCAAATTTTTTAAGATTTCTGCAAATGAGTGTGAATTAGAGCTCTTGAACCCATATCTTAGGTCAATTTCAATTTGTATATGTTTTATATACAGTATGAAAAGAATAAAGATGGGATAGAATTGGAATCTTGGAAACAGTGTGAGACATTATTTTAACAGCCATCAAAGATGAGAAATCTGTATATATATATATATATATATATATATATATATATATATATATATATATATATATATATATATATATATATATATATATATATAATATACATTCACATTTCTCATCTTTGATGGCTGTTAAAATAATGTCTAAAATTAATTATTTCTAAATATATTGAAACTTAACAAAGATAACTAACTTTATAACGCACACTGTTTCCAAGATTCCAATTCTATCCCATCTTTATTCTTTAATAATTAATTTTGGACATTATTTTAACAGCCATCAAAGATGAGAAATGTTATATATATATATATATATATATATATATATATATATATATATATATATATATATATATATATATATATATATTGATAGGTTTTAATTGTAGTTGTGAGCTTTTCTAAATTTTGGTTGGACTTTATAAGTCTATTACGCTTTTAATAGCTAATAATATTCGTGTGTTGATTTGCTTAACTATTTCGACATCATAAACATGTAAGTTGTTTTTAAACTTTAGTCTTTTAGTTGTAATGACCAAAGATATATTGTTACTAGTGGAATCTCTTAAAAAATGTGTGTGTGTGTGTGCGCGCGTGCGTATATATATATATATATATATATATATATATATATATATATATATATATATATATATATATATATATATATATATATATATATATATATATATATATATATATATATATATATATATATATATATATATATATATATATATATATACGCACGCGCGCGTGCGTATATATATATATATATATATATATATATATATATATATATATATATATATATATATATATATATATATATATATATATATATATATATATATATATATATATATATATATATATATATATATATATATATATATATATATACGCACGCGCGCACACACACACACACACACATTTTTTAAGAGATTCCACTAGTAACAATATATCTTTGGTCATTACAACTAAAAGACTAAGGTTTAAAAACAACTTACATGTTTATGATGTAGAAATAGTTAAGCAAATCAACACACGAATATTATTAGCTATTAAAAGCGTAATAGACTTATAAAGTCCAACCGAAATTTAGTATATATATATATATATATATATATATATATATATATATATATATATATATATATATATATATATATATATATATATATATATATGTATGTATCACACTGATAACTCAAAAAATAATGAGCCAATTTGATCAAAGTTGGTGACTACCTTCCTTTTGCAAGTGGCTTGGATATGTTCGTTATCCAGGAAAATCGGCACAGGTTTTCCCGGAAAATTTAGTGTTTTCTTTCGGGACAAAATGCATATCTGCGGAGATAACAAAGTAAGGGCAACCAAATTTGGTACGCGTATTCGCATTATAAACAGTGATCGACGTACCAATATTTAGGTCTCTAAGTTAAAAGACAAAAAAGTTATAGGCATTTAAAAAAAAGGGTTTTCCTCAAAATGTCAAAAGTCGCGATTTGAAACGTCAACATTTAGGCAAAGAACCTGAAACAAACACGGATTATGTAAAGAAAACATCGCAAAAAGAGTGTTCTGCAAACCCTTAAGTTTCAGCTTTCGCCATTGTCCTTCATTTTACCAAAATATTTACAGAAAATTCATTTCAAATGGACCCTTTCTCTGATTGGCTGTAGGTTTAGTTAAGTTGATGCTTTGGCTGTAGGTTTAGTTAAGTTGATGCTTTGGCTGTAGGTTTAGTTAAGTTTATGGTTTAACAGTGTATAATTTTCAGCTAATGTTTGTAGAAAAAATTCGTTATTAAGGAGACTGCGACTTTTCAATTTTAAAAACATTTTTTCAAATGAGCACAAACTAGTCCCCCTAGAATCCATATCCGCGTTTACTTTCAGTTTTTATCTGTTTGCATATATACAAGTTGATGCATTTCTACGGTAAAGCTCTAAATAATTGTTATTATACAAGATACAAGAAAAAATTGTATACGTTAATTATAGTGTGTCTTAAGCTGCATCCTATAAAAATATTTTGACAATCACAAGCTGGTCCATAAGTCGTTGGTGATCCCTGCAATTGTTTTCTTTCGAACACCGTTATATTGCATTTTTTCATTTTTTATCGAAATACGATGCATGTTTGTAAGAAAACAGATCTAGATGGAGTGAGTGCGTTTTGGTAGCGAATTTTCATTAAATCCTTCAAATTTAAATAACTCAATTTGCTATTAACCTAAGGTTTGTTGGCTATGAAACCAGTTTTCTCGGAAACATTTTAAGTTTATTTTCGGAAAATTGTTGTACATTTTCAAACAATAAGTATTTTTGATAAAATATGGCACATTGTTTCTACTATATAGGCTATACTGGTAACCAGATTGATGCTTGCTTGCATTAGAGAGACATATTTGCTATTAAAAACATTTTTATGAAAATTCACTTCCATAACGAACTTACTGCTTCCAGAGTTTTTAACTGAGATGATCTGTGATGTTTGGATTTATGGTAGTTTTAATGTGTTGTTTTGCTTGTCTCTTTAGTTAATAATAATAATAATAATAATAGAACTTTATTTAGCATGAAAGCATTTCTTATATCTTCATTTATCTAACTAAATATGTTTTACTTTTTTCTTAAACTTGTCTAGATCCAACATTTTCAAGTTACTACTTAAACTATTATACATAATCAAGCCTTCAATAATATATAATTTTGTGCTGTTTTTGTATTTTTATGTTGCAATATGAAAAAATCTTTATGGCTGGTATTCTAGTCAACATCTTCGAAAGTTGTAAGTTTGTCTATTAAATAATTAAGTGTTAACCCAGTTTTAATTTTTCTGTATAAATATTAACATATTACAATCAACCATATCTTTTACCCTTAGCCAGTTTAGTACATATTTTTTATTCTTTCTTGTTAAGTCCCTTTTAATATTGCCCTCATTGCCCTATTTGGAAAATTTGTAGTCTTTCCATGCATTCACAACTTGCTATGAACAACACTGTCGACATAAATTGAAAATGTTGTTGTACAACAGTATTATATATAGTCACAATTGAGCCTGAAGAATTTCATCTCCATCTTTACCACTGATGCAAACAACTGTATCATCGGCAAACAAATGACATTTACAAAATCTTAATATACTAGTAATGTCATTTATATACAAAATAAATAAAAGAGGTCCCTTGTGGAACCGCATATTTGTTTAGTAGTTGACTTGACACGGTATCATAGCAATACACACTGTAGCCACAGACAGCCCTTAGGGCCCTAAGTAGCCCACGGGTAAATTCCTGGAGACCGGAGACAGAGCAATATAAAACTTCACCCTACCAATCGCTGTGCAGACTAGTTCAAGGCACAGTGATTTTGGAATGAGTGGAGTATGACTAAGGGTATGCACAATCAACCAAAGGTTGCAGTGCTATCGGGGCAGCAAGGCCGCAGACGAGCCCTGAGGGGAAAAAAACTACGAAACATATGACAGCCCTGGTCCACTTCAGCATGTTCCAATACACTTGACCAATCCACCTCACGCAGTCTACCCCTCACTCTCTTCAATCACAAGTGTGACAAGTTTCTGACCTCTACTCTCTCTCTCTCCTGTAGTCACATCTACCTGACACTCAAATTCAACTCCTGACTCCAGCAGATGCAAGTTGCCAGCACTTTTCAGTGAATTCAAATTTGTAAAATATTATCTAACAAGGTTGCAGATTACTGAGCAGACTGTCCAGGGCTCAGACATGGGAAGTCAGTAATTGACGAACCCAGTTCAAAGAGAGCTGTGGAGCTGCTAAATCTTAGCAGAGGGCAGCTCAGAAACATAACAGGTCTCTTGACGGGACACATGGCCGTCAAGAAACACCTGCATAAAATGGGGCGGTCCGTGGGGGACCTCGCACGCAGACTCTGCAGCGAGGGGGAGGAATCAGCCCAGCACATCTTGTGCGAATGTAAAGCTCTGGACCGCAAAAGACAACTGATCTACGGTCAGTATAGACCGGAGACAGAGCAGTATAGAACTTCACCCTACCAATCGCTGTGCAGACTAGTTCAAGGCACAGTAAGTTTGGAATGGGTGGAGTAAAAAGACTAAGGGAATGCACAATAAGCCAAAGGCTGCAGTGCTCTCGGGGCGGCAAAGTCGCGGACGAGCCCTGAGGGGAAAAAAGGTTGCAGATATTTTAGTTATGTGTGTTAACTCTTCACATGAGGCACTTAGATTGACTGACCTAAGCATATCACGAAATGTCTTCACCACTATAGACATCTTATCGATCAAATCAATGTTGAAGTCTCACATCAATATAATTATACATTTTTCCTCCTACAAATAACTTCAAGAATTTCTTGGCATATTCTGAAGAACAAGTGCCTGGTGTGTAAATATTAACAATAATGATCTTATACTCATATAATTTCACTGTACTACAATCTAGTATTAACTCTATGCTTTTTCTCTTAGGTGCTGGAGTTCTACAAACTATATTCCATTGCGCAAAAAGATACACTAGCCACCTCTCATACAATCCCGCCTACCAAAACAGAATGCCATCTAAAAACCATGAACACCCAAACAAATTTTCCCATCTGCTTCACCTAAAATTTTGGTTAACAACTACTCATGATATAATGACTTAGAAGAGATATGATATTGCGCATATGCCCCGCTCCCTCCTATGACGTCACGTGGTGAGTAACGTTATAGAAGTTTAACTACACACTTAAAACAAAGTCATTCGCAATCAAAAAGTTTCTATACGTCAGTTTAATGTGGTTGAAGTTACACCTATATTGTCTTTTTCAGATAATATAGATTGCAGCACAAAATTTATTCTTTTTTCATTTTTATTACTTCCAACTGTATGCACTTAAATATTAGTAAAATACGTAATTTGTTAAGAGGTTGTGATGAAACGTCAAACCCCACTGCACGACACCATATTATTGTTGCATTGGACTCACCACTTGACACCATGCGCGTGACATGTAAAAATAGGTAGTCGAAATATCATATCTCTCGTTATTTGTATCATGACAACTACTTATATTCAAATGAACCCACCAATCAGAGGTCGAGATTTTCCTTTGAAATTCTTGTCAAAATCTCGGAAACGTCAAAATAATTTATTTGACAGCTGGATACACATAATTTGATACATTTTCTTAAACTCACTATTTTTCACTTAATTTTAACTAGATTTGATTATAAATATGTGTAACATAGGTATTCTCCATGAAATAAGCTTTCTTTCTATACTAATTAAAGTCACCTCTGAACTCTCTTCATATTATAATTATGCGAATTAAAATGGCTCTGTCTTAAGTTTCTTTAAAACTATACTTGTCTTTCTTTAATTATTTTGACTTTTCTAATATCTTCCTAAATTCTATTCACTTAAAAAAATTCCTTGTAAAAGAACCTGTCTTTTAGTGTATTTTGACGTTAATTTAGTAGTCTATTGCATAACCTAATGAAATTTTACACAAAATAGTTCATTCAATTTTCCATTTATTGTCTCTCCTATTTTTCTCACTATAATTATTTAATTTTGTAGCAGAAAGTCCTTTACTGTCCTGTTATTGTTCATACACAATCAATACACTTTATTTTTAAGCTTTTGCCTTGGTTAAATTGTTGCACATACCTTTATTTCATTAATTTGGCATATAATTTATAGTCTCTTGCATCTACCAATTTTATTTATGTTTATTTTGCATTTATATTTTTCTTTAACATTTAAAGCACTGCCTATGTTAAAATTTGTGCTAGTTCCTTTTTTTTTAATGAAAGTTCATTTTCCCACAATCATAATTTGATATAATATCCCTCAAAACCTTCTATTTATAATTAAATATCAGACTTCCCATAACCTATTTGTTGTTGATTATACCTGGTGATTTCTTTGACACCAGCTTTAATTATACATGGATGTATTAAACCCTTTTTATGCACAAATATGGCGAATTTTTCCATCTATCTTTTTTATATAAACCTTTTCTGAGAAATATCAATCAGTAAGTGAGAAATGGTCTGTTTATTGTGAACTTGCTACATATGTTGACTCTTCAATATTTGGTGATTGAATTTGTACTTGTTTTTAAATGTTTTCTATTATTTTTCCAATTTTATCACATCATACCTATTTAGCTGTTCTTACTTGACATGGATGTGTTATATAAGCTCCTTTGTAATTAAATTGTTCAATATATTCAGGTTTTATACTTACCTTTTCTGATATTTTATCAAATGTCTCTGGTTTTGATTTTAATTCAGATAATTTTATTTTAAAAATTATTTTTATATTTATTTATTACATATTCTAAAGCTCAACTACACTTTGTATACTTTAAATAACAATACAACAAATATATATATATATATATATATATATATATATATATATATATATATATATATATATATATATATATATATATATATATATATATATATATATATATATATATATATATATATATATATATATATATATATATATATAACATTTAACTTTACATAAAAATTGATAACAGTAGTAATAATTATATTTATTTATGGTTTCTTTTGTTCAATAATTTAATATTTCTAGGGAATTATTTTGATGATTTTACTTCATGTAACTTAATAATAATAATTTGTGATATTGATAATTTAATTAAAGGAAAACACAGCTTATATATAATACAAATAAATATTGTGATGGTATATGTATTAAATATACTTAAACATTAATATTTTATAGACTTGTTACATAATTTCCGCAAGCACAGCTATTTTTCACATTATGTTAAAAATCTTTTAGATTGCGATTTTTTGGGATATATAGTTTTCAATATTAAAAAAACATGACAAACAAGCTTATATGCTCCGATAGCACACATTCCAACTGTTTCATGTGAGGTGTTTTGTATTAGATTCCACACCACATATAAATCTTCTCTGATCTGGTGATTTAGCTTCAGAGATTTTTTGGTTTGCTATTTTTAAGTTTATTAATTTATTTGCCTATTTATAGAGAGTACATTCCTACAACTACCATCCTAATCCTCATTAGTGATAGGGTGAAGAACATCTGCTACAACTATGTAAAAGTCAGAAACATTTAAGGTGTGCTAGTCAAGCGATTAATAATAATAATTTATTTGTTATTTAAGTACAGTTGTATGTGAAATGGAAACAAATAAACTAAAAGCATTCGAACATGTCAAATATTAAAAATCTTAAGTCTTAATTAGACATAATATTGTTATCAGATTATTTGTCTATGGAAATGTGTTACTTTTTCATGTATTTTTATTTTAGGGCCAATTGTTATACGAAGTGATAAAGAACTTAAACCCAATGAATGGGTAACTGTTACAGCTAGTAGAAGTTTAAGTGAAGGCAGGTTAATTGTAAATGGTGAACCTCCAGTAATAGGTCGTTCACCTGGAAATCATAAGGCTCTTAATCTTTTGACTCGCCTATATGTTGGTGGTTATGACAGAGAATCAGTTAAAATGAATAAAGGCGTTGGTGTTAATTCAGGTTTCAATGGCTGTATATCTGATGTAAGTAATAATGTATTATTATACTTAAGGCAATTGATTTTTTTAAAGAAGAAAGGTACAATGCTAAATGTGGTGGTTTTTTATCAGTGATGTCAATGTACATAGTAAAATGAACAGCATGAATTCTTAATAAAACTACATGCTTGAGATCATCCATAAAGACTAACGGTTTATTCACTCTGGAATCAATACATATACACAGAGGAAAGAAACATTGCTACAAACATTACACAGTAAATCGTGCAACCAATATATATATATATATATATATATATATATATATATATATATATATATATATATATATATATATATATATATATATATATATATATATATATTGTAATATTTTCCCCCTTTCCACCCCTTGTTACAGCACAAACCCCCCCTTTACTATATGACACTTTAATATAACGTATAAAATACTGTTGTCAATAACAAGATTTGGTACAGCAAGTGAATAAACGTTCTCTATCATCTCCGCCACTGGGCTCTGATTCTACTCACCATATACACGCACAGTGTTAGAGGGCGTGAGAATCACCTACCTTGCACACGTCTTCCACCCGCGTCTCACAGTCATCTGGGTCACTATTACGAGTAACTTTGGCCTATGATCATCCACTGGAACCTACGCAGTAGTAGTAATCGAAAGTTCTAGCCATGAATTGAGGGTGGTCAGAAAGAGACAGAGAAAGGAAACACAATCGTTCTTTTAACTGGATATATTGCATAAAACAAAGTCCCATTTAATACAAAGGTTATATTGCCCAGCTAGACACCTCGGCGCTTCTTTGAAACAGATGATTCTGAACTAAAACCCCCTTATCGCTACTACCAGATGTGAAAATGCAACACCCGTTCTCTACTATCGAAGGCGAACAGCTGATGGCGTATCCCAGACATTCCACAACCCTGTGTATCCTGTTCCAGTGGCGCACGTTTTTTTTAAAGAATATTCAAGGAGTATTTATCTTTTGTTTTCAGGTATTCCCTTTTTTCGTTTCATCATCTTTTTTTGTTTTACTGGAAATAGGACACACGATACAGTGGAAGCCTGATGCACACCTGTCTTGCGTGTTGCGCACTTCCCTTCACGTAGATGCATGAGTGTTCCTTTTTTTTGACTGGCACTATTACGCGCCTAGGCTGCCTTACCCATTTTCTATTATGCTTAATATATTTGTGTTTGCGTGGCTTTTTGGGCCTGCTCTATGAGTCTTTTTATATCGGAAAATTAGCACTTCAAGAAGCGGGAAATTAACCTAGACGTCGCTTGCTTCACACAGAAAAATTCCCCTACACGCTGCAGTGTACATGATGGGAAGGTTATCCTATGTTTTTATGTTTTCTATAAGCTGGACTCTACTGATGAGAATAACCCTAGACTCCCGTTCACTTCCCTTCATGCGGAAACATATGCGCGCGAACTGAAATGACTTATAGACCTCCAGGCTGCTATTTCACACCAATTATGCTTAATTTGTTTGTAAATCGCGTCGACTTTCACGTCATGGGGGCCCTATGGGTCTTGGTCGAAATTAGCACTTCATGGAGCGAAACTTCGCCTGGATGTCCCTTGAAGACATAACAGCGGGTTGGACACTGTACAAAATTTTGTCATGCATCAGGGGAAGCAATGCCATGCCATGAAGGCTCATTTCACGGACCTTACTAAACGGACCTTACTAAACTACAAAATGCATATCACATCATACCAAGGGAATTACTTTGATTTCAATTTTAAATTCAGTATTCTGTTTATAACATGTTTCCCTTTCATATTTGGATTCTGGTTTCAGATTCAGTATTTTATTTCAAGACATATTCCACTTTCATGTTTCATTTCAAATTCAATTTCTGTTTCAAGACATTTTTCCCTTGTATTTGGTCTTTAAGTCTCAAATTAAGTATTTTATTTCAGGGCATATCCCCCCCCCCCCTTACTTGGCTTTAAGTTTCGGATTCAAAATGCTGGCATGGAACAAAATATGTATTGGGGGCTCTTTAATTGAATTTATATTTACGGTTCGTAATGTCAAGTTTAGCAACTCGTGGGTTTTCGCCCCCGCGACCAAGTAGTCTAGCTCGGAGGTACAAAGCACTGGACACACAAATATTAATACTTAAAACTAACAAACATTATAATGGGGCCGAAACATTTCAACTTTTCAGTCGCTGCTACATTTTGACGTCAATAGGTGCAAAATTTCACATTAAAAATTTTATTAGGCAAACGAAACTAATACACACATATTAAGTGCTATTTGGTAGGAGCAAAACTTACATTCGTAGAATATACATAAACACCAGCTGGTAATGCTCATGATTTCAATTTTTAAGTTAATTAAATCTGGCAACGTGTGATAAATGTCTACACAGGATGCAAACAAATATTATTCTAAATATTGAATTTAATCAAAAATAACTCTGGCAACCCTAAAATGACCACATAAATTCTCAGTGTTTCAACTCAGCTTAAATACACTAGTCTTGGCAACATCTTAAATGTATAGATTATTTTCCTGCTTAAAATTAAGACAAATAACATTCCAGCTTTAGAGTTTTAACTTACATCAAACAAGCTTGGCAATATCTAAATGAATAATAGTTCCTTTAAATAAGGTGCGCACAGGTAAGTCTACAGGGCTCATGATCAGGTTGTACATGTTAAATTTCGACAATATTTAAATGTATTAATGATTTCCTTTAAGAATACTTTTTGATGCACCAAATTTAATAAAGGTTTCGAACCCTGCACTATTATGAATGCCCCTATAGCACCCCCCTTGCTCCTAGATAGCACTTTCAAGCCACGCAAATTTTGTTCAAGGCCGGGAAATTTACAGGACCATTTGCACGAGTCATAGTGATGTTCAACTCACCGTCTGATGCATACTTTTCCGGTCTGTCAGGCTGCTGCATGGTCTCCACTCGGGGACAGCTGCTCGTGTCCTGGGTTTCGCCTAACGGAGGGGACGGTTCCTACATTCTGGGTTTCCGGATAGGAAAGAGCAGACCCGAGAAATAGAACCGTGTCCGGTATTTCCCCGCACTGAGGCGAGGTGGAGGTTTTACAGAGAAAGGAGATCCCCTACCTCTTTCACCGTGTGTGAGGATTTGGCACTGGTATTTGGTGCTTGGCAAGTTCCCTAGTATGGTGGGCGGTTGTCTCGCGGGGAATGCTAGCCGAGGTCTCCGTTCCGACGCTAGTGCGCGAGTTCTGGCACTTAGCGTTTGTCACAAGATTACTCTTCGAGTCAAGGTAGGTTTTGAATATCGCGAGAAGGAAGGCCAGTCGAGTTTTCTTGCTTTAACACCAGTGCGAGGATTCAGGCACGTAGTGCTTATCACAAGATATGCTCTCCTAGACAAGGTAGGTTGCTGAATATCGCAAAAGGAAGGCCAGTCGAGTTTTCTTGCTTTGACACCAGTGCGAGGATTCAGGCACGTAGTGCTTATCACAAGATATGCTCTCCTAGACAAGGTAGGTTGCTGAATATCGCGAAAAGGAAGGTCAGTCGAGTTTTCTTGCTTTGACACTAGTGCGAGGATTCAGGCACGTAGTGCTTATCACAAGATATGCTCTCCTAGACAAGGTAGGTTGCTGAATATCGCGAAAAGAAAGGCCAGTCGAGTTTTCTTTCTTTGACACTAGTGCGAGGATTCAGGCACATAGTGCTTATCACAAGATATGCTCTCCTAGACAAGGTAGGAGAAGGACACTCTTTGAAGACCAAAGAATGTCTGATTCTAGCCTGAAATCATCCGCGTTTTTATATCGGTTTCATTCCCCTTCCCGTGTAATGAATTATAATGCAGGCCCTGTTGTTAAAGTCGACAGCATATCAAACGTTTGTACCATAATCGACCTATTGCGTCCCGCTCGTGATTTGTAGCGTGGCTCCCCTCTATCATGTGTACACGTCCCACATAGAAAACCTCCTGTACATACCGTTTTCAGAGCTTATTATTATTATCATTATTTTTTTATTTATTTAAATTATAATTGTAAACATTCATTACTCAACTTGTGAAACCCATTCTGCAAGTTTACCTGTGCACCCTTACTTGTTGCTATTTCGCTTGTTGCCGGCATTCATATTTATGCAAAGACACCAATCTATGTAAATTATACAATAATAATAATATGCTACGTACACAATATTAATAAGCAAAACACAGAATAATGTCCTCATTGTGCATATGACACCAAAGCAATATTAAATTCTCTTATGTTAATATAAATGTACATAAAATATTTCGTGTCCTGTTTTATTTTTATATATGAACTTATTTGACATACGACTGTAATACAAGTTAAAATTACTTTCCCAGGTCAGCCCATGGTCGACATAGTCTGTATTTAATTAGTGCAAGCCCTGTGGTCATGTGAGCATGCTGGGAAAACTATTTGCAATGAATATACTTCTGTGCTTCTCATTTATTTACAACAAAAATATCGACTGATAAATGACGTTCAAGGGCCTGCCCATTTAAGAGCTAGATTCGTGGAAGTTTCGGAAGAGAAAATGATAATGCAAAAATAATTATCTCATAGCTAATAATACTCGTGGACGCGATTATGATTATATTTAAAAGTCCAGACGGCGAAAACGTTCTCTCTCCTTATCGGAATCTGATCAGTCGCCTTTCTGCAGTGAATATTACCATATTTGCAATGACCTATAATTTGCATTAATATTGCCACAGATATTAGCAGTTTTAAGATAGAAAGAACCAGATGTCATATTTCACACAGTTATACAGCCAGCAGGTGTCTCCCTATTAAATTCCATTCTTTATTATTTAGCTAGATGTCTGTATAAGCCAGACGTGCTCTTTGTGCCTTTTAACACCAGAGAAACGCACTCGACAGTCAAGATAAGATACTCAAGCTGCCTCGGGACAAGTGCATCTCCGTCTGGGCCTAGAAGTTTGACCTTTTACATACAATGCATGAGAACGTTATTTTTTTCTTTTACAATATGAGAGATTAAACAGACCTGTCTTATCGAGAATATCCAGACTGTGGTTATTTTACTCATTGTCTTACTTTTAACTAAAATCACCCCTATAATGCGAGACAATTTAATTGCATTAGGAATATTTCCGTATATTAAAATACCCCACTGTGGCCTGTCGAAGCCTCGAGGTACCCTAGTATATTTACCATGGACCTCTGGAAATTTCGGCGACTTATCACTGACTCTCAGAGCTAACGTCTGCCGGCTGACATAATTATAAAACTTCGACCGTACCTGTTGGGGCGCTTTCATTCACTCATTTACCAGGTCCTCTTGACCATAGAACAGAAAAAAAAATGGACCAAGATTGAATTGAAGGTTTAATTCAGCTTAATTATAAATAGTTTTATTAGCCAATGTCCCTGCCCATTACATGATATATATATATATATATATATATATATATATATATATATATATATATATATATATATATATATATATATATATATATATATATATATATAGTGTGTGTGGGTGTGGGTGTTAGAATTTATGTTCTCTTGTGCATATATTCCACACTTTGAGGCAACTGGAATTTAAATTGAAACCTTAATCTAATTAACAATTTGCAACTTCTAATAGTTAAAAAGGAAAACAAGATGTTTTTCAGTTGCTAGATCTTATGTTACTGTGTCAGCTGGCATCATGTTTGCCGATAAGTACTTCAAGAATATCTCCTTTTTAGCAACCACTTTCTGTATGAAATAATGCCTCACATAAATATGTGATACACTGACCATTTCCTGTCAGCTTGTATAACTTTTTTAAGTAGATAACTATTTTGACTGCCTCCGAAATGGCCATGTATTCTGCTTTGATGCTAGCAAGTGCTTCTCGTTTTACTCATTACTCTCCTATGAGGTCATAGAACCACATAATTTTGAGGCATACCCAATAAATGATTTTCTAGCTTTCAATTATTGTCCCAATCTACATCTACAAAACGAACTGGTTTAGTCTGTTCTGTAGACCAAATTAAACAGTATTCTATAGTAACTTTAAAATACTTTAAGATACATTTCTAATGCTCTTTAGTGTGTGACTGGTTGAACTGTCTCAAGTAACTAACGCTGAAGGCAATATCGCCAGATACATCAAATTGTCTATTAAATTTTGATAAGTATTTTATATTCTACATTCTCATCGTTTAAATTAGCCTATTTTTAATAGCAGTATTAATTGTTTTACAATTAATCATATTAAACAAATAAATAAATGTTCCTAGTAGCTAACTGATCAATGTTAGCTTCTTGATTTAATATTATGATGCCTTTTTCTTACCATGACTGTCCTTTATTCCTAAACATTCTCTTATATTCCCCAAATTTATGTATTATATCTTACAAAAATTAAAATAGTGCTGCAAATTTAATCATAACTTCCACATAGCTGTGATAATTTACTTTCCTTGGAAAGACATTCTCATTAAATGAATTAAGGGTCCGTGACTTCACCACAAAGAAAATATTCATATTCCTGTATCCACAAACTTCTGAAACGATATATGACTCAATTTGTAATAGTAAAGTGTCAGTATCCTCACCCGACTACTATTTCTTCATTTGTTTCTAAAGCAGCCTTACCCACAAATAACCCAGATTATCAGGTTGTGAACAGCTACCTGTACAGCAAATTTCATGTCGATTGCTCAATTACAAAACAATTTTAATATTTCACCTTACATGATCAACCCCTACCTGGATTTCATGGAAAATATGACGTTGACCTCGATTTGACCTTAAAAGTCATCGCTAAGATGAAATCCAGGGTCACCATCAGCTAACCAGTAAAAAAGCTTTGTCTGGAACTTTTTTCTCCATGATTTGAACTTTCAGAGTTATTCTGCTATTCTGTTACTTTTATGACACCACACAAGTAGTAAGCAACGAAAGCTAGACAACGAACAGTTATGTAAAAACCTTAGGTTTAACGGTGGATAGTAAATTGAGGTTTACAAATCATGTTAATAAATGCTTTAGCAAAGGCTTTACAGCTTTGAAACTGTTATATCCACATAAACATGTCCTAAGTCCACCTTTAAGGATGTTCCTTTGTGATAGCTTGACCTTATCGAATTTTAACCATTGCAATGTGGTATATGGACCTCACCAAGGAAGACAGTAACAGGATTGAGCGTGTACAGAGGTGCTGTATAAGGTATGTATGGGGTATTCGGAAATATGATTGGGTTACACATAAATTAAGAGAAATGAATTCGCTCACCATGTGTAATCAATGTAAGCTACACATGGTTGCTTTATTTTGCTCGGTTTTGAATATGGGGACCCCTCTATCACAAGATCACGTTTAAAACAGATGTACACAATGTGAGTGTCAGAAGTAGAGGCAGGATATCTCCACCTGTTCATAGAATGGTACCGTTTGAGAGATCTTTAGATTTAATAGTTATAAAGGAATACATGCAACACCCGCTAGTATTTTATGTGTATCAGAATGTATGTAAAAAACTGAGTGGTAAATAAATTAAATTATTATTAAATTCAGACCAACACCCCAACTAAGTTTGTGGTGAAATGTGAATTTCTCGATGAAAAAACAAGAGGAGGAAATAAACTCAAGAACACTTAATAATCTAATGTAATATTCTTTCAAAACTAAATTCGTATTCACCCCTTCACATTCAACCTTTACTTCAATTTCATCACAGATGAGTGATGAAATTGAACACAAACCCTGAAACAATATATTACCCAAGTTTTAACGAAAAAATATAAATTTTTACCAAATCGCCCCTCATTTAGCTCTTACCCCCTAGAGCGGTTTTACCCAAAAACAATATGAACCGTTGGTTTGTCGGGTGCTAACTGTATACCAAATTTGAAGATATCTCAATTCGTTCAAAAGTTATTGCGCCTACTAACAGACGTACAGCACATAGACTGACAGACAAAACAAATTTTGTTCCAGAATCAAGTTTCTATATGGTTTGAGACTTTTTACGCCATTTTAACAAAACAAAAATTCGCAATTTCTGTCACTGATATTCCACCCCTACACAGTCTACCCCTAATTTAATCTCAGCACAAAATACCAGATGTTTGATGAAATTAAAAGTTTTCTTATAAACAAACCCTAAAACGTTATATTACTCGAGTTTTAAAGAAAAAATGTCAATTTTCACCAAGTCACCCCCCATTCATCGCCTCTACCCCCTGGAGCCACAATCCGAACCGTTCGTTTGGCGGGTGCTAACTGTATACCAAATTTGAAGACGATATGTCATTTCGTTTTAAAATTATCATGGCTACAACAGACATACAGACTGACAGAAAAAAAAAGTTCCCAAATGAGTTTTTCTATATGTTTTGACACTTTTTATGACGTTTAAGCGCAAATTTTTTTCACCAATACAATACTTCCACAGGTATTGACGATGTGGAAGTAAAATCAACTTACAGTGTCCCTAAGGTATATCATTATTTTGTTTTATTTATGAAAACGCCAGGTTCATATTTGCACTTAACATAATCTTACTTTAATAAAATAGTGTTAGTAGATGAGAACTGCCAGTTCAACATGTTAATCCTTATGGGAATATCTAAGGTTTTTTTTTTTTGAAATTTTGTTGAGAGAGATAGATAGATGGATAGGATGTGTGAGTTAGAGAGAGAGAGAGAGAGAGAGAGAGAGAGAAAGGAGAGACCCGACCGCTCTCTGACCACCTTCGCAGCAGCTTTGCTGCAGGTCTCTCTCGCGTTCTCCCAGGAGCATGCCCGGAAGTAGGGAGTTGAGTGGGGGTAGATCATGTGGTTACCTGGTCAGTAATGTTCGAGGGGGGTGGTGGGGTAGAGTGTGTGGTGGCTGATTGAGGTTCGTGACGTGGTTGGCTTATAGGTGGTGCTGCATGTGGATAGTGTGTGAATGTTGAATGTATCTTTGAAAAACAAATGTAATCTAACCTGGATTTGTGTACATTGTGATAGAGGTCCGAGACGCAGACCACTGAGCCAGAGCGACTTGTTAAAAGCATATGTTTAATGTATATATATATATATATATATATATATATATATATATATATATATATATATATATATATATATATATATATATATATATATATATATATATATGTATGTATATGTATGACCGCAGGATACCTGCAGGTCAACAGAGAGAGCTGAGGAGAGAGCCAGCTGCATCCTACACTCTCTTTATTGCTGGGAGGGCCACACTCTCGGTCGATGGGGCTTGTGGATATTACGCGACACCTGGATCTGGTCTTGAATGGTTACTTATGAAAACAGATATAATTTACGATGGCTGCTGTCAATCACGACACAGATACACATGCTAAATAATAAATCGATAGGTAGCAGGTGTGTATAAGAAACTCACAGCACTACTAAGAACACTTTATTCAAAAGTGTACAATACCTGTAGTTTAAAATATCCTAGCAACTTGGTAAAGGAAATATAAAAATCTGAAACACTTCAATGTTCTCGATTACCTTTGAAATCTTAACTATACAGTCTTGTGTTATCTACTTGTAATTTGATATCCCATAACAGAGAGCCAAATATTTACAGCAATAAATGTATCGTGTGCTTTAACCTAATACCTGTCATCACAATATAAAGTTGATGTTGGCTTCTTACTAACAACTATTGTTGATTCATGATTTCCAGGAAATAATTAAAACCATTCTAGTATAACCACATGTGATAGATTATATACACAGATTATATTAGTGTAAATGTTACACAATGAGTAGCAATAAGATCTGATACCTACTCACGCTACAAATGACATCCATTCTCTTAATCAATGATAGTCATCAAAAATTGATTTTATTAATCGGTAAGTGACTGCAAAATTATATCGCAATAAGAAGTTAAAAAACAAGTCCATACTAGAAACTTGGTTGTTTGTCAGCACCACGCAATGACATCATGGCGATCACCCCCAGTCGTTGTTGCAGTTATTATACGAGGGGGCATATATACGAGGGTTACACAAGAATATCAAGAAGTATATTCTAAGATATGTGAAATTTGAATTCACATGTTAGATCTGACTTGCCAAAAAAATAAGGGTGCGACATTTTTTATTTTATTTGAAAGATACGGAGGTTCGAGTCCTGATGTATGCTCCTAAGCGTATTAGTGTTAAACAAATACGAAAAATAACAAATACAAGGGGTACTATTCTAGTTAATATGCGTGTGTTAATTTTGTTAAAACAAATAATAATAAAAATAAAAACATATTGAATGAAATTTAAAAATAAGAAAGAGAAAAAATTTACAATCATGAATAACTAATCAGTAAGCTCTAGTTCTAAGTAAAAAAAAGAAGGTGGAATTTATATTCACACATTCGATCTGATTAGTCTGATAGAATCCGACATTTTGATTTCATTTGAAAGAGGTGGAGGTTCGAATCCTGATGTGTGCTATTTGGGGTTTAGATGTTCTAATCCTAATGTATGCTATTTGGTATGTGTGTGTCCTGCTGAGTGTGTGTGTGTGTGTGTGTGTGTGTGTGTGTGCGTGTGTGTGTGTGTGTGTGTGTGTGTGTGTATGTGATGGAGGATTGCTTCCTAATGTATGCTATTTGGTATATGTGTCGAATGTTAGAGGATCAATTGTGTGCTGTTTGATAGCTAAAATCTCATCACAAATCGTTCAAGGATACACAACTGGAGATGTATAGTTACCACTGATTTCCAGGATTTGCTAACACACCCCATCAGACATCAACGCAAATCAAATATATCCAGGTTGTTCACAAGGTTTTATTAAACACAGCTAAAAACTCTACTAACAAACAAACATGTGATATTTCTAAACAGCATGTCATACAACACTCCTCAATAAACTTTCGTCACACTAATTATTTATGGTATCTAGTTATGTTCCTTACAGGGTTCCATTTTTGTTAAGCAAAATTCACTAATAGCAACATGGAAAAATGTATTACCTAATAATAATCAATATTAAATTATACTGAACTATAGACAAGTGACACAATGTTTGCAGCGAATATAGATTAAAAACGTTTTGGTATAATTGAAAAATTATATCAGATGCGACTATATTTAACTCTACAATAATAGTCAGGTATAACATGGTATATTTCAAAAGCATTCGGTCTGATATGCAACACTCCCTAATACACTTCCAGCATACTGATTGTCTACTATGCCTATGATTATCTAGATACAAGCACCTCTTACATGTCGTTAACAGTGATATTTCATTAGACAAAGACAATTAAGCAAAAAAAGAGCTACACTTACTAATATCAACATGAAAAAATGTAAAAACAAATATATTTTTTGCCGAGTATAGAAAATAACAAGTCAATATTCAAATGTTTTGAACTGTAGCCTATTCATTGTAAACGCTTTTAACGAGCATGGATTAAAAACATTTTGATATGGTTAAAAAACTTGGTCTTGGTGTCTATGGAAATAAGACAATTATCAACTGAATATAACAAGGTAAAGTAATTAATAATAAGTACAGAAAACTACTATATATCTATTGAAATAAGAGACAACTATCAACCAAATATGACAAGGTGAAGTAATCATTATTAGAGTACTGAAGTAATCATTATTAGAGTACTATTTTTGTTGAAATAAGAGACAAGTATCAACTGAATTTAGCAATGGAAAGTAACAATTAGTAGACTACCAAAGACAATAAACATGATTGTTGAAATAGCTAACACACTGCCAAAGACATTAATAAGCTACTGAATATCTGTTGAAATTAGAGACAAATATCAAGTGAATATGACAAAAGCAATGATTTAAAGACTACTGAAAAATTCAAAATGACTATTGAAATAGGTAGCAAATTATGTTATACACATCAAATATCAATTATAAAGTAATAATTAATAGAACACTGAAGACTGCTATATGTCTATCGAGATAAAAGATAAGGATGAACCGAATATAACAAAGTAAAGTAATAATTATAAACCTAGTGACGAATACAAAATGATTGTTGAAATACGTAACAGACAACAGCATATATCTGTTGCTGATGAGACAACAAATATCAAAACTAAACGAATGATTAATAGACTACTGAAGTAGACAAAAATGATGGTTGAAATAGGAGATTATTAGGTTTGAATGTGAGTGGTCCATACCGGACCTTCCACCGCGACCAAAGGTCTATTGTGGCTCACGCCTAATGTTTATATTTCGCCCAACAAATCCAGCCTCCTGCAGAGGTCGATAACCTTTGTGGGCGAAAGTCGATCCAGATCCTCTGGAGCAAGCTTTACCTTGCCAAAGAGCAGGTGTCTAGTCCTATCCGCTGCCGGACAGGAACACAGCACGTGCTCTGCTGTTTCGTCATCCTCCATACACAGTCGGCACTCGGTCTCCTGACCGATTCCAATTCGGTGCATGTGATGCCGCAAGCGGCAGTGTCCTGTATATAGGCCGACTAGAGTTCTCAGTTGTTGTCTGTTCAGCTCTAGTAGTTTTTTAGCCCTTGACTCAGACAGGCCATTTATGAAGGCCTTGGAGTGAGCTAATCCTGGAAGATTTTGCCAATATTGAATTGTCCTTCTATCTGTCCAGGTCTTTAAGGTGCGTTTTGCTGTGCAAGATGTTATTCCCAGCACCGGTTCTGGTCCGATAAAGCCGCACTCGGCACCACTCCTGGCAATCACGTCTGCCGCAACGTTGCCATCATGATCCGAGTGACCCGGTATCCAGACCAGCGACACCTCATTACAGCTGCCCAATTCGTTAAGGGCAGATTTACAACTCCATACCGTCTTTGAATTGCACCGGTAGGAACCAAGAGCCTTTATTGCAGCTTGGCTATCTTTATCGATTTGTTTGTGCATAGGTCCTTTAAACTTTCCCTTGCACACATCTCGATGGCATAAACTTCTGCCTGGTGTATGGTTGCGTACTTGCCGAGACTAGCTGATAGTCTAGCATCGGTGCAGCCCCCATAGGCGCCGGCTCCTACTCCCATATTGGTTTTGGAGCCGTCCGAGTACCAGCAGAGGTCCGCTCTCAACAGGGTCGATTGGTTCCGGTCCCAGTCCTCCCTTTCCGGGAGGACGGTCTTGAAAGACAGATCTCTGCTGATTTTTGTAGGCATCAAGTCTGAGACCATTCCCAGTATCCTGTGACAATCACTGTCATCAAGGAGTCCGGACCCTCTCAGTTTGACTTCCCTCGGCATGTTATCTGCCGTTTGTATTAGTCTGTACGTTGTCCACCTCGCCACCCTCTCCAACCATATGTGAAGTGGGGGAATATTGAGGAGGACCTCCAGAGCGACTGATGGTGCGGTGCTTATCGCTCCCGTTATCATCAGACATGCTTGTCTCTGTAGATGAGTCAGTTTGGCCCTCGCGGTACCGCGAAGTACCTTAGGCCACCAAACTATGGCTCCATATGTTATCATAGGTCTGATAACCACTACATAGAGCCAGTACATCTGTTGGGGGTTTGTTCCCCAGTTGTTCCCACAGATTCTCCGGCAGGTCCACAGGGACATCTTAGCCCTGCGGATAACATTTTCTAACTGTCTGTCCCAGTTGAGCTTCTTATCTAGGATAACTCCCAGATATTTTGCTTGGTCCGAAAATGGAATGTTTTCCCCCATAAGATTAGGTGGTTTTAATTTGTCCAACCTTCTTCTTCTGGTGAACGGGACAATGATCGTTTTACGAGGGTTCACAGACATCTGTTCCCTTCGGCACCAATCATTGACTACATTTAGTGCTTCTTGAAGAGTACTAGACAGTTCCTCCTCAGACTTGCCTCTAACCATTATGACGAGATCATCCGCATACGCCTGGACCTCAACCTCCCAGAGTCCGAGGATAGCCAGCAGGTCGTCCACAAAGAGGGACCACAGCAGGGGGGATAGAACGCCCCCCTGAGGACACCCTCTCGCAGCCCTAACGCTAACCACCTCTCCCCATAATGAGGTAATAATGGTCCGATTGTGCAGCATGTTTCCAATCCAGCCACAGATGGTAGGTTCCACCCCCCTAGCGATAGTGGCCTCGTAGAGGGAGATCGGTAATGCATTATTAAATGCTCCTTCTATGTCGAGAAATGCCGCCACCGCAACCTCTCCATTTTCCAGAGAGTGTGTGATCTTCTCGACGAGGTTATTGAGCGCTAACTCAGTTGATTTGCCAGTTTGATAGGCATACTGGTGGGTATTTAGGGGGTTCTTGGGTAAGATGTTCCCCCTAATGTGTACGTCCAGTATTTTTTCCAATCCCTTCAGGAGGAATGATGTAATACTGAGAGGTCTCAGTGAAGTAGGTAGGAGGTCATTGCGTCCCAATTTGGGAATGTAAACCCCCCTAACCACCATCCAGCTGGAAGGAATATAGTTCCAGGCCAGACTGGCTCTGAACAGCCTGATAAGGAAGGGTAGGAGAATTTCCAGTCCCTTTTGTAGTAGGACCGGTACCACCCCATCCTCCCCTGGCGACTTGAATGGCTGGAAATGATTCACAGCACACTCCACTGTCGAGGCTGTAACTATTCTCCGAGCAACTAGCCAGTCCTCCCTTTGGGGACGTTTAGATCGTCCCTCAGATGGTAGGACCTCACCGTTGCTCAGGATCAGACAATCTGGGAAGTGTGTGTGTGCTAAGAGCTCTAACGTTTCTTTCCGAGATTCAGTAAAGGAACCATCTGGTCGTTTTATCGATCCCAGTTCCTGTACACGGTCGCGTGAGAGAATCCTGTGGATTCTGGCGCCGCTGGGCACACTATCAATGTCCCCGCAGAACCTCCTCCAGGACTCCCTCTTTGCGTTCCTAATCTCCTTGTTATACTGTGTTAGAGCAGTTTTATATTGTTCCCAGTTGCCTGTAATCTTAGCACGATTGAAGAGACGTCTAACTTCTCTACGTAGTTTTTCGAGGTTATTATTCCACCAAGTAGACCCCCGACTGTCTCTCTTTGACCTCAGTGGACAGTTTTCGTGATAGGCAGAGACCACAGCTTCCCTAACCTGTTCAGCCGCAATCTCTATCTCATCACGATCCCTCACTGTGGGGATAGTGGACCCAAGTCCGGCGGCGAGGGACTGCTTGTACCCCTCCCAATCCGTCCTCCTCGGGTCCCGAAACTCCACCACAGGTCTAGGGCCTGTTTCAATCTCAAATAGGATATGGGCATGGTCTGAACAAGAGGGCTCTGACGACACCCTCCATTTGAGGATTTTTGAGCTCAAAAGTCTTGAGCTGATCGTAAGATCTAAAACCTCTCTCTGATTAGCTGTAAGAAAGGTGGGTTCCGAGCCTATGTTGTTTACCACTAGCTCCTCCCCTAATAAGTATTCAAATAGTGACTCACCTCGCCTGTTAGTGTCCGTGCTCCCCCAAGCCAAGTGATGGGAGTTCGCATCACACCCCATAACGAGGTGATAGTTGTTCCTCTTGCAGTAGGCGATCAATTTCCGCACCTCTGCTGGAGGTGGTTGTTCTGCATCTCTGTCTCCAGGGAAATAGGCCGAGCAGGCCACTACTTCCAGCCTGGTCCCCCCGGATGTGATCACGAGATGGATGGATGCCATGTCCTTGGTGCAGTATTCTGAAAGTGTAAAATACTGCAAGTTGTTTCTGATCCAGATACAGGCTCTGGGGTTAGTGCCAGTGCCCACCTCTACTATCTTACCAGAAGTGTTACCCAGCCCTTTAGTTCGTTCCGAATTGGCGGTCCAGGGCTCTTGGAGAAGTGCAATATCTATTTGCTCTTCCTTTAATTTCATGCTAAGGAGGTATGTCGCAGCCTTAGCATGATGCAGATTTGCTTGAATGCACCTTATATTAGTGGGCATGGGGGAAGGGATAGGTGTTCGTGAAGGATAAGGATGAAGGTTAAGGAGCTCGAATGGAAAAGGATTTAGGGTGCTGGTTCCTGCTCCTTTTTAGAAGCTCGATAACCAAGCTTCCTAAAGGAGGGTCTACCTTTGGTAGGTATCCCAGGGGTGGACTTTCCTTTCCCCTGTTGTATTCCCCTGGAGGTTCCAGTGGAAGGTTGAGTCCTGCCACCTCCTCTCTTGGGGTCAGTTTTTTTGGTGGAGCTACCACCCACCACGGTGCCACTACTCGAGGGTACTGACGGGGGGACTGATCCCCCACCACTCCCGGAAGGGCCCGCACCTGTCGCCGATTTACAGGCGACGCTGGTAGCAGAAGCTGTGGGTTTAGGCTCAGTCGCAGACCCCCTAACCCTCGGCCGGAACAAGACCCGCCCGAAGCCAAAGAATGGTCTGAAGCCAATTCCCTCCAGCGTATTCATGGACATATCGTCGACCGAAAATGTCCATGTCTGTCCTGATGGTCCCGTCGCTACTCGGTGTAGTACGGTCCACTCCCGAGTGTTCAGCCCACCATTCATTCGCCTCAGTCTGGCGAGCACATCCTCGGGCGTCAGTGTTTCCACCCCGTCCGGAAGATATGCCACACAGACATGAGGCCTGGGGAGGTCCTGTCCTCTCACCAGCTTAAGACGAGCCCCCTCCCACGGCTGGAGCCCCCCAACTATTCGCTCCAGCCAGTGCGAGCTGGTCTCGTCCTCGCAATTTATAAGGAGCCATCCGGGTCGATTTGCGCAGCCCCGGAACCTTATATTGGGTTCTTCCTCTGAACTGCTCTGCACAGCCTTCAGTATGGCCCCCTGCAGTAGCAGCAGTTGTTCGTTCTTCAGTGATGAGGAGGGATATTCAGAGTGGATAATGCCCACTCTCACCCCTCCAGTCACCTCACTGAATGTTTTTATGCCAGCACCCTCACGGGGCTTTTTAGCCCTCTGCTGAGGTGTGCTGCCGTCCGACCGGAGTCGCTTCCCGCTGCCGGCCCCATCCGTGGAGGCCCCAGGCTCCCCGAGACGTTTAACCGTCCCATCTGGGCCCCCAGCCCCCACCCGAGATCGGCGGGACTCCGTGAGTGCCTGACTCAAGGCGGTTGAATATGGCACCCCCGCCTTGAGTAGTCGTCTGAGCTGTCTCCTTGCGGATCCAGACAGCCGTTGTCTTTTACCCCGTCCCTCTTTGGGTCCCACGGGAGACTTTAACAGCTCCCGCTCCTCATCGGAGGACGGAGATGCAGAGGATGGGGACAGGATTGTCCTTGCCCCCCCCCCTCCATTGGTTTATCGGTAAGAGAGGGGACTACCCCCATCTCTACCTCCATGGGTTCTCCAGTTTCCTGGAGATCGAGAGCTTTACCCATCTCGTTTGGGTTTGTATATGTCGTGTCTATGTTGTTCCCACGAGCAGCAAGGGAAAATCAGCCTCCATGGAAGAGCCCCGCATCCCATGGAGAGGCATGTTCACAGGGAGGTCGCCCGGTTTCCCTGGGGAGGGTAACGCTAGAGACAGGATTACCATCCTGCCAATGCCCGGCCACAACGGCCAGAAGCATCATCGCTTCGGCACCAACCCTCCAACGACCTTGCGATGTGGGTTTTTTATAGAGGACTCTCCTCGCAATGCCGGCCGATTAAGGCAAGCATTCCCGGCCCTCCTAAGACATGACTAGGAGGGGTTACGGTCTGGTTAGTTCATTTAGTTCACGTCTAATATTAGACGCTATCCAGGGTGCACCACGAGGAGGCGAACTAACTTTACACAAATAGGAGATACGCTGTCAATAACATCAATAAACTACTGAAGTCTCCTATATGTCTGTTGAAATAAGAGACAGGTATCAACTCAGTATAACAAGATAAAGTAGTGATTAATATATTACTGAACACTAATATATGTGTGTTGAAATAAGAGACAACAAGTATCTACCGAATATAACACAATAAAGTAATGATTAATAGTACTGAAGACCACAATATGTCTGTCGAAATAAGATACAAGTATCAACTGAATATAACAATAAGTACACCTGGAGAACTGCAATCACCACAACAATCTTTTTAAAGACCTGACAATCGATTCACTAACAAAGTTAGCGTCATCAGGGGATGAAAAATTCGAACTACTTACTACTAAACATCACCTTTTGTACTTAGTCTTAGGTAAAGAACGATACCGAAAGGGAGAGTAAATCACAGGCAAATTTTCTGTGTATTGTATTTGAGTTGCCGGTCGAGGTTTTTTAACTTCATTTATAACTTTACCTGACAAGTTTCGGAATGTTTATCTGCATCAAAGACAGAGGACTACAAATCAGTTGCGGAGCTCGGTTTCAGGAACTTTTGTTTTTTATTGCCTTAGAAATACAAATACGCAGATGAAGCTAGATAGCTTCACTGGCTGTCTAACATTTATGATAAGTTTCAGATTTTCTTTATCTATGTGGTGGTTATTATCCCAAATATGTTGTGCCACACATGAGTTGTCTACACTACTGTATCTTAGCTGTGCCAGATGTTTCCTGAATCTAGTCCCAATGGTTCTCCTAGTCTGCCCAACATATTTGAAATTACAACCTACCTCATAGATACCGGACATTTCAGTGGCTTTATCTTTATCTTTCATATTACCTAACAATTTTTTGTCGAAAAAGTTAGCTGCACATCTGCTTTCCTAAAAATTCCCCCAAGACCCCTGTGATACGTGGTTCAAAAGGTAGGCAAACAAATTTTTTCTCTATTTTATCTTTCCTGAATGTTGTGCATTCCGCGAACATTTTCTTTGTTCTGTGTCGATTAATTAATTCTTCCACTAAGCAATCTGAATATCCATTATATTTGGCCACGTTTTTTATGTACTCTAATTCTCTACTATATCTGCTTTTACTGAAGGGAAATATTATTAATCTATTTACTAAGAAATAAATAAAATCTTAGTAAATAGATTAATAACTTGGTGAATATAAGGTAAAGTAATTATTAATAGAGAACTGAAGTCTACTATTATATGTATATATATATATATATATATATATATATATATATATATATATATATATATTGAAATAAGAGACAAGTATCAACTTAATATAACAAGGTAAAGCACTGGTTAATAGAGTTCTGAAGCCTACTATATGTCTGTTGAAAATAAGAGACAGGTACCAACTGAGTATAACAAGGTAAAGTAATGATTAATAGGGTACTGAAGACCAATATATGTCTGTCGAAATAAGAGACAGGTATCAATCGAATATAACAAGGTAAGGTAATGATTAATAGTACTGAAAGTCACAGTATGTCTGTCGAAATAAGAGACAACAGGTATCAACAAGATAACATAATTATTATTAGAGCACTGAAGACTACTATTGTACATATATCTGTTAAAATAAGAGACAATAAGTATCAACTGAATATAAGAAAGTAAAGTAATGGTTAATAGAGTACTGAAGTCTACTACATCTGTCAAAATAAGAGACAAGTATCAACTGAATATAACAAAGGTAAAGTAATGATCAATAGAGTACTGAAGACTACTATATGTTTATTGAAATAAGAGATAACAAGTATCAACTCAATATAATAAGGTAAGACTAAAGAAAATTATTGTTGAAATAGGAGATATACTGGCAATTAAATCAATAAGCTACTGACATAAACTCTAACGAGAGATGACAGTCAAGATGGCTGACCTTAAGTTAAGAATAAGAATAATTTGACATCTGAAATAACATTTAGAGTGACATATTAAGATAAGAGGGTCCCTCATTTACAACCTGATAATAACGTTTATCAGAATGGCGGTTAGCGCATGTGCAAACCAACTGTTAGTTTTTGGGTTAGAGGGCATGTGTGGTGTATCATTTTACTCCTCATGAAGAGAAGAAGATCCTATCGATCTTACCCAAAAACAATTCCAAGCGTTTCTTTGTCGGGTGCTAACTGGATACCAAATTTGAAGATAATATCTCAATTTGTTCAAAAGTTTTTGCGCCTACTAACAGACAGACATACTGACCAACAAACCTACAAAGAAAAAAATGATCGTTCCAGAATCAAGTTTTCTATATGTTTTGAGACTTTTTACGCCGTTTTAGCAAAGAAACAATTCAAAAGTTTCTATCACCGATATTCCCCTCCCATACATTCAACCCCTAATTTAATTTCAGCACAGAATATCGGATGTTTGATGAAACTGAAAGTTTTCTAATAAACAAACCCTAAAACATTATATTACTCGAGTCTTAAGGAAAAAATGCCAATTTTCTCCAAATCATCCCCCATTCATCCCCTACCTGCTGGAGCGATTTTACCCAAAAACAATCCAAACCGTTTGTTTGTCTGGTAAATGTAATTTGAAGACGCTATCTCAATCAGTTCTAAAGTTATTGTGGCTACAGACAGACCGACAGACAACAAATTTTCGTTTACAAATCATGTTTTGGCACCTTTTACGACCTTACGACCTTTAAGCGAAACATTTTTTTTTTTTTTTAATTTTTGTCGCTGATTCCATACTTCCACACGTATTGACGGTGTAGAAGTAATTTTCGTTCCCAAATCATGTTTTCTATATGTTTTGACACTTTTTTCGACGTTTAAACAATTATTTTTTTTGAAATTGCTGTCACTGATACCACTTTTTTCCCCTTAGGGCTCGTCCGCGTCTTTGCCGCTCCGATATCACTGCAGCCTTTGGCTTATTGTACATGCCCTTTGTCTTTTCCACTCCACCCATTCCAAAATCACTGTGCCTTGAACTAGTCTGCACAGCAATTGGTAGGGTGAAGTTTTATATTGCTCTGTCTCTGGCCTAGGCTGATCATAGATCAGTTGTCTTTTGCGGTCCAGAGCTTTACACTCGCAGAACATGTGTTGGGCTGATTCCTCCCCCTAGCTGCAGAGTCTGCATGCCAGGTCCCCCTTGAACCGCCCCACTTTATGCAGGTGTTTCTTGACGGCCATGCATCCCATCAAGAGTCCTGTTATGTTCCTGAGCTGTCCTCTGCTAAGATTTAGCAGCTCCAGAGCTCTCTTTGAACTGAGTTCCTCAATTACTGCAATTTTTCTTTCAGTATCGAATCGCCCTATCATTTGGTTTGCCGTAAATCAAGTAAGTTGATTTCCTAATAAATGAACTGACAAACATTGGCAAGCAATTGAACGAATTTTGCGATATTTAAAACAATCACTTAATTATTAAATTGTGTATTCAAAAACAATGAAGATAGAAGTTTTCGGTTACACAGATACAGATTACGCCGGTTGTACAAAAACCAGGAAAAGCACCAATGATTACGTTTTTGTACTTGCAAATGGCCCCCTTACATGGAAAAGTAAGAAACAAAGCATGGTCGCTCAGTTTACAACG